>VMDR010007816.1:0-38819 GCA_007922815.1 Macrotus californicus
GAGATTTATTGGGATGATCACTTAGTAAGTTATTTAATGTCTAATTACAGGGAAGTACAGCTCAAACTAATATAATAATGTATGTCAACTGTCATTGAAAAATTAAAAAATAAAGACATCACCAAATAAACCACAGTGATTGATAACAGATCCTTCTCTCCAAAATTAGTCAGCAGTAGACACATCTGATGAGCACAAGCATTAGTTTCCACACTGGGCTGAACTAATATCAGCCCAAAGCAAAGATACTGCTGGGTAGACTTTGTACAGGTTAATAAATGGTTTCTAATAAGGCTTATAAAATGCAGACAATGGCTCAACCATCTACACCTCTACCACCTAAGGTTCCAGGGCCACCGGCTGGAGATCCAGTGCCCTAAGTCATGACCCAGCACACGCTGGCTGAATCTCCTGACCACTGACTGAGAGCAGGACAGACAAACAGGGTTGGGAGGAGAAAGGAGTCAAAAACTAAGGTGGACCTCATTGGTTTGGCCTCCCATGGCAGAGACTGCAAGCTATCCACCATAACCCATTCCCGCATTCCGGTGTAGAAGAGCATTATGGCTGAGAAGGCTGCATTTTCTCACTAACCACCACTCCCCTCAACTCCCAACCCCAGGAAATATGGCAAAATCCTTGCCCTGGAATGTGAGTGGAAGGGCCATGTGCCACCTCCAGGCCAGCAGCTTCAGAGTGGGTGACCTTTCCACACGTGTGCCAAACCTGGTGCCACCCTACCCAGGTCTCCTCAGCATTCGGTTCTATGTGCTGAAGGCTGCTTATGGCCAACCTGTCACTTTGCCTGAGGGCTTTTCCTGGCACAGGAAGTATGCCCAAGGAGCCAGCGCACAGGGCAGGTTGGAAGGGCCCAGAAATGAATGTCCTTAATGCCAGCACCTCAACTAAACACCAGGGATGGGGAGGTAGTGGACATTTTTGTTATGGCCCTCATGTGGGGTAACTCTGAGGTCCATATGTACTGTCTCCTAGAGATCCCTGCAGCAAATAAGCTCCAGTTGCCCACAACAGTAACTTTCTTGATTTTATTCCCTTTGGTTGTTGTCTTCGCATCTCTGTCACACTTCCCTACTATCCTACAGATGCTTCCTGGGATTACCCTCCATAGCGATAGACTTGAATTTGAACTGTTGCCTCAGAATCTGCTTCTGGAGGAACTCAAACCAAGATAACTCTACAGGCTGAAACCCACAGAAACCCACTTTCAACCATGCCTATGTTGACAATGTCCTAGGGCTTGGCAGAGTAACAAAGGGAAGAAGTCTCAGTCCCCAAGTGATGGCAGGGAGGAGAGTCGCCCAAAATCCCAGAACTGCTAGGTAAAAAAAATAACCTTCTTTCTGCCACAGCACTTTTTAGAAATTTTTGTTATTGCAGCTGCACCTTGTCTTAGCTAGTATATCTGTCCCACATCCATTTTCTGTCTAGTTACAGTGCCCTGCCTTTCTGCTGGGGAACCATTTTCCCACAACTCCCACGCCAGAGAGAGCTACCCTGCTCTCTCCCCCTGCTTCAGGGAAAGCAGGAAGCATATCACTCAGGCCTGGGCAAAGAGTGCCCCTTACCTCTCAGAGCAGAGTAATTGGCTCAGGGGCAGGCTCAAGAGCCAAATCAGGCCAATCAGAGATAAGAAGCATCAACCCAAGATCTTTGGTTAAAAGACAAACCCCCCTCCTGCTAGGCTGCTGCACTATGGGATGGAAGTCCAGTGGGGGTGATCATACAACTTCCATTTGAACCAGCCTGTGAAAGAAGCCACCTGGGGGGAAACCTGATAAAAGAGAGATGAAGGATGATGACATGTTTAAGCACTTATATCCGGCCACCTCTGAAGAGGGAACAACCCTAGACTTATTATTTAATACATTTGTTTTTCTGTTAAAGACATTTTAACCTGACTTCTGTCACTTGCAACCAAGAGTTCTGTTAATAAAAATCTGATCCTAAAGAGAACATCCTATCAGCCAGTTCACAATTCCCTGTTCAAAACAGCTGCCCCAGCCAGAGTAATTAGATATACCTTTATAGGAATGTTCATTTTTGTTGTCTAATGACCCAGATAACTGAGGAAAGCAAATCAACCACCTTCTAGCCTCTCTCTCCTCTGTATCATGTGTTAGGAGACACAACACAATGTCAGCAATTTGCCCATGGAGCCAGGGTTGAGCCCTCAGCACAGGCTCCGTGCCTGTAGGCCGCACTTCATCCTGTTGTGCTGCTGTGGGCCCCTTTCTCTTTCCAGCAACTGCTGGCCTCTGCTGTCAACTCATCTGCTCACAGGCACAGAGAGCTAATCCTTAGTGCTCTAAGGATGGTTCCAGGGAACATATGCAGTGCCCTGCAGGTCATAGATGCCCTGCAAAGAGGTAGATTTCCTTCCTTTTGAAAGAAAAGTGCTAATTTGAAAGGGAAGTATTAAAGAATATGCTACTGTCCAGATATTGTCATAATGTCTGGCCCACAGTATGAGAGAGGAGAAAGGGGTAGGAAGGTGGAAGAAAAGGAGGGAGAGGAAAGGAAGGGAAGAGGGGAAGAAGGGAAATGATGTACGATGGAGACAGAGAAAATAAGAAAACGGCCTCATCACCCACATGTTTCCCTTGACCAAGGAGCAACCTTGTGCAAAGCAAGATTTTCTTTTCTTCCAGGGTAGAAATGGACCTGAGGCACTCAGGCCAGGCAGTGAGCAGGGGACAAGGGGCAGCACAACATGATGCAGCTAATCAGCACTTCACTCAGTTTAGGGGACAGGATAACTACCTCTCCCTACCACCATGGCTTCCTGAGGCTTCTGGGCGTTTCCTACTGCCCCTCCAGGCATGGAAACACCCTGAAACTTCCTCACCACCTCCTCCCCCATGGCCTGCTGCCTTCCTTTTGCCCTATCATGGTCTCATGTTGGTTTATTGTTAACCTCCCAGGCCTTCTAGGAGAGGAGATGCAGGTAGTTAAAGGTCACTGTACTCAGCAGTCACATGCTGCTGCTGCAGTCCCTCCCACATGTACACTGTGTGTGCTGGTAAGCATTCCTCACACTCCAACGTTTACCACACATTGTCCCCAGTGCTGGACTCAAGGAAGGGAGAAGTGCCTTCAGCCAGCAAGTTCCATCCCCAGAAAGCCAGAGGCATCTCTGAAGTAACCCCACGGCCACAAAGTGACCAAAATGTTTGTGAGTTACATACTGATTTGACTCCAGGCGCCTCTGCCCATCAGTGTGGAAATCCGTTCTTCAGTGCTTTCTTTTCATCAGCTATCTGTGCTCCTACCCAACACTTAAGATTTGCCTCTTCAAACCCACCCACTGAAACAAAACAGCCAAGCTCCAAATAACCTGAAGTCGAATGTCACACAATAAGCCTGAAACAAGGAACTATATAGCTCAATGCTCTCCTGTTTTGTTATTATAAGGAAATTTTCATGAGGATATTTCATTTATTAAAATAATTCCTGTAAGCTCTTTTGGGATAATAAAATTAATTTTTCTTGCTTAAGTAGCATTTCAAGTGGAAGTACTTTCATTCCAAGGCACCATAACATGACAGTTTCTCTAAGAACACCTCTGGCTCCATGTGTGAAAATCCAAAAAAAAGAAGAGCCCTGCACAGTGACCACAGCCACCCTTTAAATTTCGTTAATATGGTTGTGTTCAATAGGACATGGGTTAAAGGGGACCTGACACCACTATTATAATTGACAGCCTCAGAACAGATCCCCCTGCTGAGGCCCCAAAAGGGCAGAGAGATAAACTAAACACCTGTAATTAGAAAGAGCCAGTGGGGCCCTCAAAACAAAAAATCCATGTAAACATGTCAGCACTGGCATCTTTCCCTTTCTCCTCATTTTTCCTCCTCCTCACTCAGGTTGGCATTCCCTGGGAGTGTGGATGTTAGCTTGTTTTGCAAAAGGGCTGCAAGTTTTTTGGATGTTTTTTTGAGAAAAGCACTGCCGGGGTGGGCACTGTTCACATGCAGGTACAGGTCCTCCTGGGTGGGGCCTGTGTAGCCACAATCCTCACAGACATAGAGTTTGTCCCGGCGTTGCTTGTAGGCATACTGTTGCTGTACCCCGTGGATTTTCTTCAGGTGGGACTCCAAGGAGCAGCGCTGAGTGAAGGCTTTGTTGCAGATGTCACATTTGTAGGGGCGAATGCCTGCAAGGGTGAGGGGCAGACATATCACTGGTTGGTCATGGCAAAGCCAGAGCCTTCCAGCTCGGCTCACCAAAAATTATCGTGTATAACCCAACAGCAAAAAAAACCAAACTACCCGATTCAAAATCAGGCAGAAGAACTGAACAGACATTTTTCCAAAAAGGACATACAAATGGCCAACAGTTACATGAAAAGGTATTCAACATCAATAATCATCAGGGAAACGCAAATCACAATCACGGTGAGATACCACCTCACACCTGTCAGAATGGCTATCATCACTAAATCAATAAATCAAGAAATTAGTGTTGGTGAGGATGTGGAGAAAAGAAAACTCTTGTGTGCTGTTGGTGGGATTACAAATTGATGCAGTCACTATGGAAAACAGTATTCAGGTTTCTCAAAAAATTCAAAATTGAACAATTTTTACAATTTTTTACAATTTTTATGACTCAGCAATTCCATTTCTGGGTATTTATTCAAAGAAATCCAAAACACTAATTCAAAAAAATACATGCACCCCTATGTTAATTGCAGCATTATTTACAATCCAAGATATGAAGCAACCTAAATATCCATTGATAGCCAAATGGGTAAAGAAGTGGTGCAGCCCTGGCCATGGTGGCTCAGCTGATTGGAGCGTCATTCTGTAAACCAAAAGGTCACAGGTTCAATTCCCAGTCAGGGCACATACCTGGGTTTCAGTCTTGATTCTTAGCAAGGGTGGGTGCAAGAGGCAACCAATAGATGTTTCTCGTTCCCTCTTTCCCTCCCTTTCCTTCTCTTTAAATTCATTAAACATGTCCTCAGGTGAGGCTAAAAAAAACTTTTTAAAAGAATGCAATTTTACCATATGTAACAACATGGATGATCCTAGAGAGGTATTAGGCTAAGTGAAATAAGTCAGATCAAAAAAGACAAATACCACATGATTTCACTTATATGTGGAATCTAAAGAAAAAATAAATGAACAACAAAACACCCAGACTCATAGATACAGAGAACAAACCGATGGCTGTCAAATGAGAGGGGCATTGTGGGGCTAAGTGACAATAGTGAAGGAATTAAGAAGTACAAATTGGTATTTACAAAATAGTCATGGGGATGTAAATTATAGCATAGGGAATATAATCAATAACATTGTAATAACTATGCATGGTGCCAGGTGAGTTCTAGATTTATTGGGGAAAATTACCTTGTAAATTATATACATGTGTAACTATTATGCTGTACACCTGAAACTAATATAAAATATTAAATGTCAAATGTTATTAAATTTTTTTAAATTAAAAGTAGATGTAGGACTTCCGACCAAGATGGGGGTGTAGGTAGATACACTTTGCCTCCTCTTACAACCAAAATATAAAGACAACAACAAATTTAAAAACAAAAAATAACCAGAACTACCAGAAAATTGAACTGTAGAGAGGTCCAACAACCAACGAGATAAAGAAGAAACATTCATTCAGACTGGCAGGAGTGGTAGAGACAGGCAGCCGGGGTGGAGAGGATGACAGGAAAAGTGGTGGATGGAGGACCAGGCAGGGGATGCAGCAGCTGGTGGACTGGGTGGTCCCACATTTGCATGCGGATAAACTGGGCGGAAGACAACTCGGGAGCAAGACAGACTGCACAACCCAGGATTCCAGCATGGGGAAATAAAGCCTCAAGTCCTCTGGATGTAAAAATCTGTGGGTATGGCGGCAGCAGGAGAAACTCCCAGCCTCACAGGAGAGTTCGCTGGAGATACCCACAGGCTCATAGAACATACACAAGCTCACCCACCCAGGAACCAGCACCAGAAGGGCCCAATTTGCTTGTGGGTAGTGGGGGAAGTGACGGAAAGCCAGCTGAGAACCAAGCAAGTGGCACTGTTCCCTCTTGGACCCTGCCCCCACATACTGTGTCACAACAAGCAGCAACATGGGATGCCCCGCCCTGGCAAATACCTATGGCTCAGCCCTTTACTAGGTAATAGGCATGCTGAGACAAAAATATATGGCCCAAATGAAAGTACAGATCAAAGCTCCAAAAATAGGACTAAGCAATGAAAAGATAGCCAACCTATCAGATGCAGAGTTCAAAACACTGGTAATCAGGATGCTCACAGAAATGGTTGAGTATGGTCACAAAATAGAAGAAAAAATGAAGGATATGAAAAATGAAATAGAGGAAATGCACAAGGAACCAACAGTGAACGGAAGGAAACCAGGACTCAAATCAACAATTTGGGGAAGGAAGAAATAAACATTCAGCCAGAACAGAATGAAGAAACAAGAATTCAAAAAAAAATGAGGAGAGGCATAGGAACCTCTGGGACAACTTTAAACTTTCCAACATCCAAATCATAGGGGTGCCAGAAGGAGAAGAGGAAGAGCAAGAAACTGAAAATTTATTTGAACAAATAATGAAGGAAAACTTCCCTAATCTGTCAAAGGAAAGAGACTTCCAGGAAGTCCAGGAAGCTCAGAGAGTCCCAAAGAAGTTGGACCCAAGGAAGCACACACCAAGACACATCGTAAGTACATTACCCAAGATTAAAGGAAAGGATCTTAAAAGCAGCAAGAGAAAAGGAGATGGTGATCTACAAAGGAATTCCCTTAAGGCTATCAGCTGATTTCTCAAAAGAAACCTTGCAGGCAAGATGGGGCTGGAAAGAAGTATTCCAAGTCATGAAAGGCAAGGACCTACATTCAAGATTACTCTATCTAGCAAAGCTATCACTTAGAATGGAAGGGCAGATAAAGTGCTTCCCAGATAAGGTCAAATTAAAGAAGTTCATCATCACCAACCTCTTATTATATGAAATGTTAAAGGGACTTATCTAAGAAAAAGAAAATAATAAAAAATGTGAACAGTAAAATGACAACAAACTCACAACTATCAACAACTGAACCTAAAACAAAACAAAAACAAACTAAGCAAACAACTAGAACAGAAACAGAACCACAGAATTGGAGATCACATGGATGGTTATTAGCGGGGAGGGGGAAGGAAGAGAAAGGGGGGAAAGGTGCAGGGAATAAGAAGCATAAATGGTAGGTACAAAATAGACAGGGGGAGGTTAAGAATAGTGTAGGAAATCTAGAAGCCAAAGAACTTATATGTTCAGGGACATGAACTGGGGGAGGGGGGTTGGTAAGTGCTTGTGGGAGTGGGTGCAAGACAGAGGAGAATAAAGGGGAGAAAAAAAATGAGACAACTGTAATAGCATAATCAATAAAATATATTTTTAAAAAGTAGGTGTATTAAAATTCACATTTAAATTGTTTTATTTTACAGTAATGGAATTTATTATTATTTTATTATGCTTGCTTTAATGGATACATATTTATCAAAGAGATTTTCAAAATCTACTTTTTTCACTTAACACTATTCCTGGAGTTTCCTCCATTTTGGTGCTTACAGCTCAATTTCATTCCTTTTTAACAGCATCACAGCATTTTGTTGTAAAGCTGTACCCAAATCCCATCTTTTTAAAACTGTAGAGATCAAGGGAGCGTTGCACCAGCCCACACCCTCACATCGTATGCCTTGTACAGCCTGGTTCTAATGTGGTCCACGGACCAATGGTCAAACTGCATCATCTGCAAGCTCGCTGGACACACAGCCTCATGTTCCACCCAGACTCACTGAATGGAATGCAAAAGTTGTGGCTCTTCAACCCAGGAGGGTTGTCAAAACACAAGCTTGAAGCCCCACCAGTGGTTCTGGGATAGTGCTGAGACTTCATTGCTAACACGTTTCCCAAGTGATGCCGAAGGTGCTTGTATAGGAACTTTAGCAAATTAAGTGTAAGGCAGTCATGCTCCCTACTCCTCCCAATGTCTTCTCTTCAAGATTAAATGTTACCAATTCCTTAATGGTGGTTTGTGGATAGGATAGGGAAGCCAAGAGAGCCCCATCTGTTCATAAATATTTTTAATGTATATAGATGATAAAAGAAGTCAAAATGGAAAAAAAAAATCCCCCTATTCCTGTCCAACAACCTGAAAAATCAAGTCATTCATTTTTCTTCCAGTTGAGAAACACATATCATTTCCTTTAACATTTTGTGATAAAACCGTGTTGGATCAGTGTTATGGTGAGATGTTACTCCAACCTGCTGAAGCAGAACGCAGGCCTACATTATATTCTACACATTGTAGAAAAGCTGCCAAAAGTTAAGAGACATTTTGAAATAAATTGAATGAATGAGAGTTCACATCTTTGGAGCTAGCTTTCTAGAAATTGAAAGGCTATGAGATCTTTCCAAAGGAATAATATGCCCACATACATGGCAACTGGCTCCCCCCACCTCTGGCAGATCAGGGCAAATCTGATTTCAAACCCACAGCCCATCAAAATAGAAATTCACCCAGAGACCAGTTGCTCCTTTCAATAGTTAGTGGAAAAAGACCTGTTTTTAAAATAGCTAAACTAAGCACATGGAGAAACCAGCACACTTACACCAGGCTTTAACTTGGATGCAACAAACTCTGGATTCCTAGAAATAGATGCTTCCAAAATTACATAATTACCTGGAAGTGGCTGCACTACTTTGCCTGATCCCTATGCCCTGAGAGAGGCCAATATGCCAGGACCACCTCTGGTGAGCACAGGGTCTTGCCTCCTTCCTCTCTCCATTCAGTAGGTCAGCCAAGCATCTTCTTTGGGCAGAGCACACTGCAAGGCCTGTACAGCAAATGCTAGATTTCAGGGCCTGCCTCTTCTCGACAATGAAGAGATGGGGGTAACTGCAGCATGGGTTTCCCTGCCTGGCTTGGAGGAAGGGTGACTCACAGACACAGAGATGGAAAGGAAACAGTAGCCCTGAAAACTCTAGTTACAGCGATTCTGACTTTTATAAACCTGCTTTCCCTCCTCTCTCTGTAAATACCGCGTTCACACCGCACCCACTGGTGTAGGCAGACACTGTCATGCAGCAGCCCTTTGGTGACCCTTTCTGGAGATGGGAACAAGCCTCTGCCTCCTGAAGCCCCCATCCTCCACAAACTCACTGGTGGGAGGTAAAGGTGGCCCTGGTCAAGGGGAACCAAAGCCAAGGCCTCCCTGACATTGTGGCCTTACCCACCTTAGTGCTTTTGAGCAAAGACCAATCTTGCCTATGTCTGGAGTAGGATACTGAAAAACACCATCCCTGCTCTAGGCACCATTAACCTACTGATACCTAGAGAGCAAGAGAGTTCAAGGCTACTGAAAACCCAGGCATCACACATCTGCTGCTCGTTAACTGAGTCACTCCATGGTCAGATTGTTGGAAAACCTCCACAAGCTTCAGTTTTCTTACCTGTAAAATGGGGATAATACTCATTCATACCCCTTTGTAAGGCTGCTCTGAGGATTAACCAAGACATCACATGCAAAGGAACGACAAATACTATGTACTCAAGGGGACACAGCTGCAAGAGTTTACAATCCAGCTCAAAATATCACAAATACACTCCATTCATAAACTGGCTGATGGGGATGTAAGCATTTAGTATTCGTCTGTAAATTGTAACTATGTGTACTTTTCTTGTATTTGTATGCCCTTTGGAATGTGTTACTTATTTCACAGTAAAAAACAGGGGGGAGGGGATAATTTTTAAAATGGTGGTCATTAAGTGGAGAAAGAAAGGAAAGGACTTCCTTCACTGTCTTCTCTTGAATGTTGTGCCGTGGGCCTATATTACCTAGTCCAAAAAATATTGTGTTGGGTTATCAAAAAGGGCTTCTCCTTTTCAAATTTGCTATTTCTACTAGCAAAATCAAGCTTTAAATCATTAAAGAAAATTCTTCATTATTGGTGCCTTCTGCTTGCCTTCCTTGCTATAGCTAAGTGGTCCATTATTGAACTTTATCCAAACAATGAACGCCAGTGAGAAACTTTTTACAGGCCTCCTTGTGGGAGTGGATACTTAGGGCGACCTCTTTGGAAGTTAATGTGGAAATACCCATAAAAAAATCATACTATCTACCCTGTGGCGCACATCAGGAACATTATCTACAGAGAGACTACACAGGTAGGCAAAGGATATACAAAGATATTCGTGGTAGTACTATCTGAAATTTTTAAAAAAGAAATAAAAGGAAAAACGCTGAAATTGGAAATAAGTGTCATCAATTGGGAAAAAGGAAAATGGTGGTGCCTCCATATTTGAAATATCATAATCTCATGTTTAAGAAATGCTCTGACAATTAAAAAAAGTAAGGTGTGTTGACCTATGCAGATGTGAAACAATCTCCAAGACATACAGTACACTAAAAAAGCAATGTGTACTTAAAACTTATTTAAAAAATTGTTTAAAAATTAAGAGGTGCTTCGCTTTTAGGAATGGAACAAAGGCATGAGGAGAGAGGCTTACTTTTTTTCCTGCTATTTTTTCCCTTTCATGTTACTTTTTTAGCTAAAACGTAAGTCAAAATAAAATAGAGGAGAGATGGTTTGATGAGTGAAGGAGGCAATCCCACAAGACAGGCATTCGACTGGCTAGAGATGGGGGGTACTTTATTCCTTTTCCTCCCTCTGTCCTGCTTCCAACTTTTCCGAATCTGCATTTTCCCCAATCCAATCAACCCTTCCCTTTAGGCTCCACACAAAGACACTATTGTTTCCTCTTCTTCAATCAAAATGAGATTTGTTTGCCTTCTGTCCCTCTCAATGTGGCTGATGGAAGATGCGGCAGAAGTCATCCTAGGGGTGGGGCAAATATTCCCCTTTGGCCATTGCCCCCTCCCTATTTCCCTGATCTCGGAATGGGAATATCCTCACCTCTCTGTGGAACTCAGAAGCCTCCCCAGGAATGGCACGAACCTTGAACCAACTCCTCTAATACTGTCAGAGTTGTAAAGTTATAATCAACATGGCATATATCCCCTAGCACCCTGGCCCCGAAAGACTGAGCTGGGGATCCTACAGATGTGTGTGCCTTTTTCAACTGTTTATAGTGGCTTACACTTTCTTCCCTATAGCTTTTATATTGGCTGAAGTCATTATACAAAGGAGAAAAATTAAATACTTTCAATAAAAGCTGGACTAGTCTCATGAGCCTGGCATACCTGGTCATACCAGTAAACAATGTCCAGACCATGCCTGACATGTGGCCCTCAATAAATGTGATTCTGTGGTTCTAACATGCTCCCAGGTGTTGCTGTTGCATGGACGACATGCATTTTGAGTATGAGGGCATAGACAGAGTGTAGAGCCTGGCAGAAGCAATTGTTGGTAGCATTATTTTTTACTCAAATACAGATCTCCCCCTCACCAAAAACAAACCATTCCTTCAACGGATGGCTATTCTTAGAATGCATCCCAGCTGGTTCAACCTAAACACTTGAAAGTAAAAGAATATTCCCTAAAAACAGGCCCATGATGTTTTTCATGGGCTGTAAACTGCATATACATTGGTTTCTTTAAAGCTCATATCTCCACTTGTCCCCTCATCCATTTTGACCTGAAGTGGACCAACAGCCATAATTTCCCACATTGGCCTCAGCAATCCTGTCACCTTAATTAGGGCAAGTCCCTCTACTATGTGTGTACGGGATGCTGTTGGTCCCCACTCCAGACCCTTATTCCAAGCCAGCACCTTGTCCCCCAGCTGTCACGTGTTAAATGAGCTGATAGTGCCTGGCTGTCCCCTTCTCCAAGGAATGGGCACTGAGTAATTGACCTCCCTGCCAAGGGAAGAGGCAGCCCTCAGCCAACACCTGACATGATGTGGAAATGTTTACAGATTGATTGCCTATAGACAGGAAAAGGCTGTGGTGCTGTCCACACTTGGGAATCGCAGCAGGGTAAGGCTGGGGCTGGACTCCAGCTGAGGGCACAGTCCTGCTCCATCCACCGCCCTGCCCCGTTCCCTCCTCCCTTACATGTTTCTTCTGACTGCTCTTCCTCAAGAAACCATTTTATAAGAATCGCCATCTCAGAAACAGCTTCTAGCGAACCCAGCCTAAGACAATTTGGATTGAAAATAGCCATTTGTTTGCTGAAATATTTTCACAAACTGTTATGGAGTTTGCTCTGCTCTAGTTTCTCTCTTCCAATCTTGAATCAGATATCGTTTGGCTAACATCCTGGTTCCCCATCTCATATACACTCCTCTGATTTATTCTTCTCTTGGAGGTCATATCCAAAAAAGATGTCTTAATCTTTTTTTTTTTTCATCTGCTTGAATATTAAGGTAAGACATTTTTGGGCTCTGGTTTCCCTGGATCTTTTCCAAGATGTTCCCATGTATTTTGAGTCTTTCCTTAGATGCCCTGTGCTCTCAGTAGTTACAGGGCCCAGGAGGAGATGGGGGTGGGGGGAATTAATCCTGATTCTTGGATGATCCCACTATCTTCGCCTACCTCATCAATATTGTATCTACAATCTCAGAAGGGTCCTGGGATCCCAGAGAAATCTTTGAATCAGTTGTGGCCTGGTTAATTAGACTATGAGTAAACATACCCTTTGCTTAAATGTCTACTATGTTGGTGTTAATAGTGTTCAGATCTTTGCTTCTGGTCTAAATACAGCATTCATTTAATAGTCATAAGCAAAAATCCAACATTCACATCTCAACCAAAAGCAAGACTGACACAGAATTCTGGTGGCATCTTTTGGAAACAGAGAGATTGTTCAATAAATTTTAAAAAATGTCTGAAAATCCCAAACTTTTGCTCATTTTACAGATTATCTCTTTTGCATAGAGTTCAAGAGATGGCAGGGCAGTGTCTCACACCAGAAGGCCAGGCCTGTTCCTCTAGCTCCAGGCACAGCAGCATCCCCCAGCTAATGGGTCAGTAAGCCTGGGGTCCTCTTTCTGGTTCATTATTACTTGAAGGCACATCTCCATCAGAAAATAAACCAGGGCAGGGAAAACAGGTTGAAGATATTTTCATTGTTCTATTTCTTGATCAATTTGAGTCAAAATTATGATGATAATTTTTAAAAATGGTTATCTGTAGATTTCAATGGTCTTAGTGCTGTCCAGTAGAAATTAGAATGCAAGCCACTTTGTTATTTTAAAATGTCTAGCAGCCTCATTAAAAAAAATAAGTAAGAACAGGTGAAATTAATTTTAATGATAGATTTTTGTCTAACCCAATATATTCAAGTATTACCATTTCAAAATGAAATTAACATTAAAATTACAGTATTTTACATGAAGTCTTCGAATCCTAGTGTCTGTTTCATAGTTACAGCATGTCTCAATAGAACCAGCCACACTGGCAGCTCAGCAACCACACATGGCCAACAGTTGCTGTCCTGGCCAGTGCAGCTGCAGGTTTTCCCATTTAGTTTGAGAGCATGGGATAAACTGTGTGAAGCTCTTTGGGAAAGCATCAGATGAAAGGCATTTTTATTCATCAACTTCAATGATTTCAGCCCCTCCTATAAGTCACGAGAAGTATCATCTTTTAGTAGCAGGAGGTAGAGGAGCCAGGAGTCTTGGGTGAGGGGCATGCAAGCCATCCCCTTTCTTTTTTTAAAGATTTTATTTATTTATTTTTAGAGGAGGGAGAAAGAGAGGGAGAGGGACATCAATGTGTGACTGCCTCTCTCACGTCCCCTACCAGGGACCTGGCCCTCAACCCAGGCATGTGCCCTGACTGGGAATTGAATCTGCGACCCTTTGGTTCACAGGCCAGTGCTCAATCCACTGAGCCACACCAGCCAGAGCCCAAGCCATCCCCTTTCTTGTTCACTCTGTGGGCAGAGGACATCTAAACAACACTGAGTGAATATACATGCTCAGGCTCCTCTGCAACCTGCTAAACCCCAGGCTAGAGTGTGCAGTTTGTACCAGGTCTGAATTTCCTCTTTTATCTCACCTTCTGGCAGAGCAAGCAGGCTTCTAGAAACTGAAATGGGGAAGGCTGGTGAGGCCCCAGTCTTAGGGATAAAGCTAAGGAAGACATTGAGAGGCAAAGAGACAGAGAAGGGGATATAGAAAATAGAAAAACATGAACTTCAGAACCTGCGAGTCTGGTTCTCAGCTCCACCACCTCTGGTTGTTGAGCTACCTGAGCCTGTTCTCCTCATCTGTGAAGTGGGTGTAACAATGGCACTGACTCCTCAGGGTTGTTTCAGATAAGATGACAAATGCTGAGAGCCTGGTATGAAGGAAAGTGACCATTTGTGGCTTGCTGCCTTGTGAGGAAGCTGAGTAACCCTTTCTAGGGTCTCCATTCTCTGCCAAGCCATTTCCCTCACTTGCTAACCGTTCTTCCTGGGAAGACACTATCAACCACCCACCCAAATCCCCTCAGCCTACCCAACCCTCCACCCAAATTCCCTGAGCCTCCAGCCAGGTTATCTCAGGTAGTTTCTGTAAGGCCAGTGGATTCCAGCATCTCCTGCCTGAGGATGTTCCCCAGGAAACTAAGAGGCCTGCAAGGGGCTGGGGGTCGAGGACTGCCTATGACTTGAGGGTCCCAGAATGAACCCCCAGATAAGGAAGGATAGGAGTTGATAGATCAATACCCTAGCTTTCCCACTCCTGGAGGAATTCTGTAGTGCATTCTACATATTTCTTCAGAGGAACTCCAGTGGGATTGAGCACCAGCTGCCCACAGTGGTAACCTGCTCACTAACTCACTCCTATAGGCTGTCTTCTTCTCACTGTGCCTCCTGAGACTGTCTCCCAAGTAAACTGCTTACATAGTCAGCAAGCTCAGATCTAGAGTTCTTCACTACTATACCCGTGACTCAACTTGCAAACTCTTCCCTGAGAAGTAGTTAGTTTCTAGTATTTCCTGGTTAATTCTCCACCAATGAAGAATTAACGCAGGTATTGATGAGGCAGCTCCATCAGTTGTTTACTCCAAATGTTGGTAGCTTACCAATAGCCAGCAATGCTCCCTGAGCTCCCTTCACTTTACCTCAAAGGACAAAATGGGGGAAGTGACCCTAGAACCTACCAAGAGAAGAAGAAATAAGGCATGCCCTCAAGGACATCCTCAGACTGAGATGAAAGACTGCAAAACTCTCCAGGACAACCAATGACAAATGACTGCATGAACGGTCCCCAATTCCCACCAGCCCTTGGGTCAGTTCTCTATGAGCCTAGATTTGCATTCACTTGATGGATCCACTGATAGCCTTGGGACCTGCCCCCACCTACAGGACCATCCACCTCCCCCCACCCTCAAAGGACTCTCCCCCACCCTGACACTCCCTAAGCATTCTCTTCGCCCCAACCTAAGGTACCAGCCTAGCCACATAGAGGTAAACCTTCCACTGATTCACTGGTGCTAGGGGCTAAAAAAGAAGGCTTACACCCAGACTCACACTTCTGTTATGTTCAAAACCAGGTGACAGCAATTTAGGCTGTTGGAAGTCATGATCTAGGTGCATCTTGGAAGGAAGGAGATAGTGATTTGAAGGGGGCACAAGGGAGGGAGCAGTAATTTCCAGGGTCTGGAAATATTCCCTTTCTTGGCCTGGGTGCTAGTTATATGGGTGTGTTCACTTTGTGAAAATTCCTAAATTTGTTGAATTATGCACTTACGATTTGTACACTTTTCTGGATGCATATCATATTTAAATATAAAATTCCCTTCAGAAAAAGTTTTTAAAAAGGAAGAAAAAAAAAAAGAAAACCTTTTAGTACACCAGCCCACCCTCTAAGGTAGAGGACACTCTCCCCAGGCCAGGGAGGCAACGTATGGCCAGTACTCTAAAAACAAAGAGGCATAAGGGCCATGAAAGAAATCTGAATTAGAGGATCTGAGCAGGGTCTTGTGGGCATCTGGAGGGAGCCATGGACATTTTCCCCACCCCCATTAAAATGCCAGGGGAAACCCTAACCTCTGAAAAATCTTCAGGGATCAGGGGCACTACATACAGTAAGTTCTATGAGGATGTAGACAGAGTGGGTAGCAACCCGAAGGAGGCTGAATGGGATAGGGTGGGATAGCCTTAAATGATATGAACTGGAAAGGATGGGATGGAATTAAGCCACGCTGGAATAGAATGGGGATTGAAAGATGGGACCTAGATACTGAGGGGCTTTACATGAAGCCCATCAAGACCAGGAGTTTGGATTTCCTCTTGCCCAGAGCTGGAGACTTTTTTAGCAAGGTAGTGGCATCCTCAGAATTCTCCTCAAGGGATCACTCTGGCAAAGGTGTTGACTGTGAACCTCAAGGAGAAGCTTGGAGGCCAGCTGTTTCTAAGATAAAATAAATGAGGCTGTCACCAATCAGAAGAGCTTGGAGAGAGGCCCACAAACACCCCCAGGATTCTGTGTAATGAGCTGGAAAGGTCCCAGATTCACACTTCATCAGAAGGGAAACTGAGGAAGGCCCAAGGGGAGGAAGATACTCACCTGCCAGGCTCAAGCAGGAGGCTCAGACAGCTCTAAGTGAGTGCACATTTTCTTTCTTTTTTTTGAGTTCTCACAGGAACATGATACTATCTGGAGACACGCTTACTTCCCAAGAAAGGTGCATAAAATAGCATGAGCAGGACCACAGGAACCACATCCCTGAAGTCAGGCAGGACTGAGGGGGTCAGACTATGATATCTCACAGTATTGTATCACGCATCACAATTCTCAGAATATCTCCAGCTAATGACTTGTCTTAAGCTATGCTAAAACTTGTATCATTATTTTCATGTTACAGGGATGAAAACAGGCTAAGAGAGGGGGCTTGCCTGGCTCAAGGTGACATATCTAGAAGGTGGCACAGCCAGAAGGTAAACCCAGCTGGGCTGGCCTAAATGCCCCATCTTGCAATCTTTCCAGAAATACAACATTGTTTCATGCTGTCAACCTGGTTCTTTAGTGGGGAAGAAACAGGAGGAACTGTTGGTCAAAAAAACAAAACTAATATTAAGCACACACCCCTTCCTCACCTGTATGTGTGCGGACATGCCTCTTTAGGTCGAAGGTGTCATTGAAGCCCTTGCCGCAGAAGGTGCACAGGTGCCTCTTCACCTGGTTGTGGCACTTAAGGTGACGATTGAGCATACGCTGTAGGCGGAAGCCCTTGCCACACAGGTCACAGCTGTGAACTGCAGAGTCGCTGCATGTGCCTGTGGTGAACTGGGACAGAGAGAGAGGCCGTGAGGACCACAGTACAGGGGAGCACATCTCAGGAGCTTACTCTGTGAGTCCACCTCCCTAAGTCTCTAGGCTTGGCCTGGCTGGGGCCTTCTGCATCCTAAAAACTCCAAGCAGGTTTTGGCTTTGAGGGAAGATGGAACAACTGGCAGCTCCTCCCAACATTCATTCATTCTCCCTTTCTTCCTTAGAACAGACCTCTGATTTCTAGCAGGACACTCTGCCCCTAGGCAAACATCTTCATTTCCCAGCAAGTCATGGCTCTATGACTACCTGGTTGATGAAATGTACTCTCTCTACGGGGGGAGGATGTTGCCCTCTCTCTCTTTACTCCTTCCCTGGACCACAAAAGGAAAGCCAATGCTGAGGATGGAAGAGCAGAAAGAAAGGAAGGGTCTAGGTCCTGATGACATGAAACCTGTGGTAGAAAGTCCCCAAAGGCAGCCACAATCAATTCCTTCCTTCCCTGAGCCTGCATGCTGCTACATCCATCAAGAGATGGGCGCTATTACCTCTCCTTGTGGACCAACAGGGATACAAAGATAATGTGTCAGATCCAGGTATTAAGAATCCATGCAGCTTCTACATGGTCTCCCTCTAGGAAGCCAGCTGCCTTGCTACAACTCCAAGACCACCATGCTGTGAGGAAGCCCAAATAGCCACATGAAGAGCAAAAGGACCCATGGAGGAGCACAGAGGTGTATGAATAAAGCCTCCCTGGACCTTCTAGCCCAGCCGTGGCTGCCAACAGCTGAGTGAGTGACCGCAAACAATGCCACCTGGAATAAAGTTGACTAGCTCAGCCATACTCCAGTTCCTGAGGCATAAAATCATGAACAAAAAATAGATCATTTTGGGAAGTGACTTGGTGGGGATCTCACAGCTTCATTTCCAGCAAAACCACAACCAAATTGCAGGCTCTGGGCTCTCACTCCAGTGTTCTCTCAGCCATGTTTGCCATCTCTAAGAAATAAAACTGAATCTATAATTATGTGGTGAAAAACGCCACATATAATATATTCATCAAAAGTTTCTGCCCTGGCTGGTGTGGCTCAGTGGACTGAGCACCAGCCTGCAGACCAAGGGGTTGCCAGTTAGATCCCAGGTCACGGCACATGATTGCATTGTGGGCCAGGTCCTCACTTGGGGGTGTGCAGGAGGCAACCGATTGATTAAAAAAAAGTTCTCCTAGTTACCAAATAAGATCCTTTAGAAGAATGATCCAACTGCTCTGCCAAAATTCTACTCATAAAAGAGCCTAAAAGTGTATTTTCAGACAGATATTATTAGCAAGAAGAATTGGACCTTTCTTGGCTTGGAATCTTCCTAGCCTCAAATACCCTTCTCCTTTCATCTACCCTCAGTGTCCCCCTCTGCTGAGACCCAGTTCAACTGTTCCCTCCCTGACACAACTTCTTTACTGCAACCGCTATCTACACTGTTCTCTGACCCACAAGACCAGTGCGTCTCACACCCAGAGTGCACACAAATCCCCTGGGGGGGTCTTACTAAAATGCAGGTTCTGATTCAGAAGATCTGGTGAGACCTACACACTGCACTTCTAACCAGCTGCACTCTTGAGACATGAGGCTGGAGCACTGGCCCTCAAGCAGTTCAGTACGTCATTCCACCTCATTCCAGAGGGTTCCATTACACACAAGTGTTTCCTCAGAGTTCATCAGTTGTCTTCAATTAAGTGCCCCGAGTCAGCAAGTGTTTGTGCACATCCCTGGCCCACTCGAGTCGGTGTACATTCAGAGAGTGTTAATGGGCAGTGGGTTCACAGGTGGCAAGATACATAGAGATATAAAGAGACCTGAAGGCTGCACAAAACTCCAGAATTGGATTTTCCAGTTAATCTCCTGTGTACCAGTTTTTCCTTATCTGCTCAGAGCTTAATTTGTCTTAGCTGACCGACTAGTGCCTGGTCTGTAACAGCCCCTGTGCTCCGAGCTGTAGGGAGTACAGTCACCAGGATGACTTGTCCCCAAGAAACTGCCAGTCTAATGGGGGAGCAGACCAGTCAACAGGCCATTGACATCTGGGAAGCTCAGGTGCAATGTGCACCTTGAAGAGGCACCTACCACTGCCATCGGGCAAAAGGGAAGGTGCCTCTAGAGGAAGTAAGCGCCTCAGCCAGGCAAAAATGAGGAGAAAGAGAGGAGGAATGGCAAAGAATATTCCAGGAAAGGGTGGCAGGAAACAGGGGGACTGTGTGTGTTTTCACATGGCTAACCTGAGCCCCAGGAAAGCAGTTAATGAAGAGACATGTAGTAGCACACAAGGGCAGGGTCTCCCTTACGGCTTTACCTTCGGGGGAGGTAAGCTTGACTCTGTTCAAAGGCGGTGGGGGAACACTGGAAGGAGGATAGGTACAGGGGTTGAGTTTGGTGACTCAGATAGGTGGCTGTCCTAGGCCCCTAACTGCCTCACACCCCACCTCTGCCATGTGTTCCCCAGAGGGAAAGGACCTGGCATTCAACGTCGGGGAGACCCAGCTGTGCTCAAGGCTTTTGTATTCCCATCACCAGGTCAGGTCGTGGTCTCCTCCTTGTTGGGCAGTCCTCATTCTGGTCTGGCCTCCCTTGAAGAGATGTGAAAAGACTAACAATGGCCCATGTCTTGGCAAACTGAGTTTTTGAGCTTCTCAGCCTATGCTACGCAGAGTAAAAGTCATTTGAGAGGTAGTGAAGGGCTAATAAAATAAAATATAGACAAGTGACCCTGGTAAGTCTGATTAAAAGCATGTAGAAAGCTATAATCATCTCTAGAAAGTCCTGTAGAATATGCCTGAGGACTCACCAACTATAGTTCAAAACTGACCTCTTGTTTACTTTAATCCTTTTCGGTAAATTCCTATTTTTAAAATGTTTAGCATGTAATGTAGATACCTTCTAATATAGTGCAGGATGAAAAGTATCACATAACTGGCATTATTTTGTTGGAAAAGAATAAAATCTTGAAGGGCAGAAGGATATGAGATTAGTGACAATTTAAGCAAGTCCAGGGCCAGTGGATCATCTGACAAAGAAAACTTTTTAACATGGGAAGAAAATGACAGTGGGGAGAGGGGATGGAGAATGAGAGCACCCCATTCCACAAAAATTCCAGAAGAATTTTTGTCTGCTTTACTTGGAGCCAAAATAGAAGTTCTTCGAGTATGTCTCAGCAAAGGCAATTTTTCTATTTCTCCACCTTCATATACACCCCCATTCCACAGCATGGAAAACCGAGCACAAAGTGGCTCATTTAGGGAATTCCCCTAAAGTACATCCTCTGATTCATGAAGTGCTACTTGCCACCTACACACATCTATGGCCAATCTAGCCACCACACATTAATTTTTTTAAAAATTATTTTATTGTTGTTCAATTACATTTGTCTGCATTTTCCCCTGCCACTCTCCCCCCAACCCCAGCCAAACCCACCTCCCTCCCTTGCTTCCACCCTCCCACCACACATTAAATTACATTTGAAGCTTTAAGAGAGTCTTGTTGAAACAAGATATAAGGCTAATTAAATGGCAAGAGATTATGGCTGATGAAGCCAGATTCTGCCAGACTTCTCAGAAAAAAAGGAATGGACCTGTGTAAATTCCTACATGTGAAATTTATCCCAGGGTGAATTTCACATGCCTTCTGCCTTGAAATGTGGTCTATAATAGTGAAAGCCTGGAAACTACCTATATGTCTATCAATAGAAACTTTTTTTTTTTTTTTAAATAGAACCATTTAATCAAAGCAGCTGGAAAAAGAAAGGAGTTTCAATTGTCAGCCATGTGAGTGAGCCCTCTTGGATGTCCAGCCCAGTCAAAACCCTCAGAAGAGTCCAGCCTCCACTGTCATCAATAGCAAGAGAAGCCCCAAAGAAGACCCACCCAGCAGAGGTGAGTCATTCCGCAGAACTAGAAGACATAACAACACATTATTTTAAGGTACTAAATTTGGGGTTATTTGTAAAGCAACAATAAATTAAGTGGAATAGTAACAGATGTATCACATCCTCTCCACAACACCAGACCTGCCTCATTTCTGAATGTTCTAACCCAACATGGGCTGCATAACACAGAAGACACATCTGATGCCTGGAATAACATCCTGTGAACCAGAGGACTAGCAGTCCCTCCTGGGGCACATGTCTGCTCACTAGGCCATCTTTACCATTTTTACACAGGTTTATAGCTGGCACTATACCTCTTAAAGTTCCCAAATAGGGTTAACCGATTGTACCTTGTTACTGCACTCTGCATGTAATAGACCAAAACTCGGTCATTGTGGTTACAAAGTGAGAGTGGAATGTTGACACAGAAATGCTGAGGATCAAATAAAAATCTAGATCTGGTTAGTTGTGTGATGTCATGTAATATCCCCAGGCCATCATTTCCCACATGTAAAAACAACAAAATGGAATTAGATGAGCTCTTCAGCAGAATAAGAAGCTAAGAGTAGAAACTGTTTTCCAACTTCCTAAGATCAAATCCGGTTCTGCCACTTCCAGACTGTGGGATGTAGGAAAGTCATTCAACCTCTCTAAACTTTAATTTCATCACCAGTAAAATGTAGACAATAATGATTTGCCTCTTGGGATTGTTAAGGAATTAAATAAGAAAAGCTACTTAAAAAGAAGTGGTGCTGGATAAGTCCTAACTCTTACAGTTAGACCAGCTCCAAAATTCTGTGATCCTAACTAAAAGTCAACTGCTCAAAACACCTTGTTTATCCATTTGGCTTTTGAATTTGTCTCTCCCTGATGAAAGAAAAAGGGGATTAACCTTCAGTGTGAGCCACAAATCCCCAGTCCTTCATCCAAAACTGAGGTCCAAAAAGCTCTGAAAACTGACATTCTCTCCCATCTCTTTTGGCACTAAAATCTGACCCAAGCGGACATGGAGCTACAAACAAACTTTATCCCATTTGGTATCAATATTCATGTGTTTTAATATGGAAATTATTCATGTGTTTAATTATAGGGTACTGCTCCAGACCTGCCAGGGGTGGTATTTATACCATGCTACCTTCTGAAAAGCTTAATAGTCTCACCTTTAACCAAAATTAACACTTTGCAAAGGCTTATGAATGAAGTGAGAAAGCACCATGGAGAGTGGGAGATGATGTGAGTATGGAGATTAATTTAGGGCAAGAAAAATGAAGACAGAGCAAGCAGTTCTCCAGCCCCACTGCTGGCAGTATCTTGCTTGCTGGCCTGTTTTCTGCAGTATCTTGGCTTTCACACGAAGTTCCCCTCCAGTTTTTCTAAAGCACAGGCTTCTGCAGCAGAAACAAACCGATCATTGTATCAGTGCTGCTGAAAACTACAGGAGCATTTGGGGAGGCAGGGACTTCTTTGCCTGGCCCTGTGACCAACTTCAAAGCTGGCTAAGGTCACTTACCTGTCAAACTTCTAAAGAAAAAATAAAAAAGGCTTGATTTTCTCTTGATGCTTCCACCAAACACATTTGTTAAAATTAATGGTCCTATTTTCTATAGGAGGGTACTGTGAGTCCAGGTTACCTCCTAGTGGTCAAATGGACAAGATTTCCACTGACACATTTTATGCTGGAGTGCTCAAAACATATTTCCCCAATTCCTTTGGGGTAAAAATTCCTTCTGGTTCCATGTACCATTTTCTTAGGTTTCACCACCCCACTATATGGCAACGGAGAGCCTTCTCAAATGCAGAGATGATGACAAGAATAGATCCTTGTAATCCAGAAAAAACTGAGGCTCAAAGAGCCGTAAACTGTCCATGGCCATATGACTTACAGGTGCTCACACTGAGATTTTTAATGTGATTTGTCTGCCAAACTTGTGCCTACAGCTGAACTGTAGGGGAGAGGAAGGGAAGCACCCAGTTGCTGGCCTCATACAGTGAGAAACAGCCTCAAATTCCTTTATGTCAGACTGTTGATGCTAATGGCTAAAGTGTTAAAGATACCTCCCACAATGCAATACAGTAACGTTAAAAGAATAAGAATCCTTGGTTTGGGCTTTGCCACTAACAACTGTGAGGAATTCGGCAAAACCTTTCTAGTTTTTACCTTTCTCCCATTCAAAATAAGGAGACTGGACCACATAACCTTTAAAGGTCCCTGTGGTGGATCCTATGGATACTCACTCAGCCTCTATTCCTACTTCTCTGCTGAGTCTTCCTGTCCTACAGAGGCCAGTAAGATAGAAACTACATTTCCCAGACTCCTAGATGTAGCCCAGTAGGAATTTGGATTCCACCAATTACATGCATTATCAGATTTAAATTTGGACCTGGGTTAAATGAATAGGGGCAGGCACATGGCAATTGTTTTGCACTCTGCATTAGCAGAACCATCACACTGCATGAGCAGGCAGCCATAGAGGCAGAAGCTGCAGCTCCCTAGGTTGCACATTTCTGCAGTGTGGCTCAGCCTGGTCTTTCTTTAGTCCATCTAGTGCCCTATAATTAACCATTCTATGCTTCAGCTAGCTACAGTGGATTCTGTTTTCTGTAACTAAACCCACACAGTCCCTTCTAACAATAAAAACCCACCTACATTCATATTAAAGGCTGATGCAGTTAACACGTATTGTTCTCCTATTCCTCGTTTTTTCCCCTATAAATTAAACTTTTTTGAGATCCATTCTAAGCATTTCCCCCAGATCTCCCTTTTCTTTCTGTTTCCTATTATCCTCCAAATGTTATCACTTACATCTATGGACTGTTGACTCCTTCTTCCCTGCCTGTCCTATTCTGTGTTGACTTATGTCCCCCTCTGAGTCAGGCATTGCTGTACTATGTGCTGAAGATACAAGCCCAGTAGGGCTTTCTCCCTGCCTTTGGTGTTTTGAGATCAAGAGGAGTCAGGCCAGCCAAATGTGCAGTTAAGGAGATAATCAGTGTGCTGCAATGGAGGCAGAAGAGGGGCGTCCAGTTCTGTCTTGGGAAACAGAAGACAATTAGGGATAGTGCTTATGTTCCCTTCCCAATAGCAAATGGATGGGTTTTTATAAACTACTTAAATCCATGATTCACAACAATATTTAAAAATAAACTAATTGGCCACCACTAGAGAATTCTGGTGAACCAACTGATTATCCTAAACTGGTAAATAAAGGGAATCCTATTTTACCTTCCCTAAATGAACTATCTCACTGGGAAACCAAGTAGTAGATAAAGGGAAGTAGTAGATAAAGGGAAGTATCTCCCTATAGAAGAATTTCAGCTAATAAATAAGGGACAGAAGTAACATATTACTGTTCTGCAAATGCTAATAACCTAAAATATTTAGACCTTGAGTATCAATGGTTGCTATCATCACAAAGAGGCAACCAAACATTACGTACCTCTTGGTGGAAATAGACACCTCACACTGTGACAGATTTTAGCTAAAATAAACCCGATCAAGCATCTAGTTGTCCAATAGAACTTTCTGTGATGACAGAAATGTTCTAATCTGCATTGTACAATATAGCAGGCACTAATCACACATAGCTACTGAGCACTTGAAATATAGGTCATGCAACTAAGGAATTTAATTTTTAGTTTTATTTAATTTAAATTAAAGTAGTTACACATGACTATGGCCACCATTTTGGACAGTGCAGCTGCAGATCCTACTACCATTTAAAGAAAACCTAGGGGAATAAGAAGTGTTAGACACCACAGTGATGCATTCTGCAAAATCCAGATTGCTGGAAACCCTGCAAAACAAATTAGCCATCTCTTCAGCAATTAACTAAGAAAGAGAGGGAGAAAAAAATAATATATAAATTAAATACTTGAAAGACATATCAATCAATTATAATGTGTGGTCATTATGCAGACCTGATTCAATAAAGTAGAAAAAAAGTATGAATTTATGAGACAATTAATAATGTGAACAGCATTGTTAATATGAATATAATAATGTATTTTGGTCTTTATCTATAAGAGACACATTCTAAAATATTATGATAGTTGAAATTCATCTCAAAATAGTACCAGGGCGGATGGGGGATAGATAGGCAGGACTGGCCATGGGTTCATTGTTGTTGGAGCCAGGTGACAGGTACTCTGCCTTTGAAAATCATAATAAAAAACGACGGAGCAAGAAAAAGACTACTCCACATTCACACATCCCTCACTACTGGAGAACTCGGCCTACAGAGGCAGGTAAAAGGCCAAGGATACTTTTGAAGGAATTCTAAACTCAATTCTTTTGGAGAACGCTTAGGAGAAACCAAAAGAAGAGAGAAAATGCAATGAGGTAAGAAGACATTCACTTCCTGGTCCACACTTACACCTGGGACCCACCAGCCACTCTGAGTCAAGAGTAAATAACATCAGTCAACTAAGTGATTTAACTTCAGAGTGACTTTGTTTCTGATAAGCCTTGTAAGGACAGTGGTGATTGGGGTTGGAGGGGGGTGTCTCTACCCCACAGCTGGAGACCTGCAAATGAGACCAGCACAAAAGGGGCATAAAGTGACCTAAACCTCTGGCAAGAACATTTTCCCAGAGGTACATCATCTCCCCACTGCAGTCTGTTTTATAAATTACAGAATCCTCAGTAGTAAAGAAACAATTTCATAACCTACCCTCAGGCATGTGGTCAAAAGACAGCTAGGCTAGGAAAAAACACTTTTCTTAACTGGCACCTATGACTCCTCTCCAGATCAGCATAATCAGGTTAGCAAGTCCCTTGTCCCTACTGTAGATGACAAAATACTGCTCTAAGTCATTGTCAGCTAACCTCCTACTGGATAGTATAGACATAGACAAAAAATGTTAAATATTTTTGCACCCATTATCTCATTTAATTTACAAAACATTTCTGAGAGGCTAACTCTATTGTTTCTCCATTTTACACATCAGGTAACTGAGGCTCAGAACAGGTCACAAATCCCCAACCACAGCTGATAAGGGTAGACCCAACTGAGATTTTCCTCCTCAGAAACCTTTCAGAGCCCCTCCCCCACCCCAAGGGAACTTCCACACTTCTTGGCTTAGCCTCTTTTATCATCCACCCTGTACTAGTTACATTTTGAGCTTCTCCAACTTTCTCTGATCCCAGCAGTTTCCCACTGTGCAGCCACCATAGCAGAGTCCTTTCCTTACTCAAGTTTCGAGCTGAGCCCACAGCACCCTAAAGCCTGCTTCTCCCCTTCTCCATGGGCCTCAAATCCACACTAAGAAACCTTGCTCCACTCAGAAGTTATCACATCTTTGCTTATGCTTCTGCATTAGCATTCACATTTCCATAGTAGAGTTAATAATAAATATTTGAGTCTCCCCACCAACCCAAATGATTCTAGCTAGAGTTCCTGGATACCTACACTTTCCACTCTTAACTCATCCTCACAACTCTATAACTATCATTATTATTCCCTTTTTAAAGACAAGGAAACTGAGGCCCAGAGGGATTAGCAATTTGCCCAAGGTTATACAGCTAAGAAGTGACCACACCAGAATTTAGAGGCTTAACAATTACTGTCCAAAGATTCTGGAACTTGAGGGAGGGTGGGAGCATTTTTATCTACCAACTGCCTGGTACACAGCAGGCACTTCACACTATTAGATGGGATGTTGCTTCTCTCTGCAGGTCACACTTGCCCTTCCTCTGGACCTAATGGCCAACTGTCAAGGGTCTTCAAGTCATTGAAAATAAGTCATTAAAGTAATGCTTCATCTATGGGCCTCATCCTTGAGAAGCTTTTCACATCTTCTGGTTAGAAAACTAATTCTTAGAGAGTTCAGTATGTTTGCATAGAACTCTAGAGTTACAGAACATGGTAAATCATGAGCAATTTGGCCAGTCAATTGAAAATGGACAATATCACAATTAATAATTCTAGAGGCTCAAAGCATCTTAATGCCAAGATGTCTCCTATTTGTGGGTGGAAGCTGAGAGGGAGAGGGAGCCTGACTGTACTCCTCAGTAAACTGTGTTAATGGTGGAGGGGCAAACTCTATGCTCTACCCCCATCCCTGGGAAAGCACATAGGCAGGGATCATGGACATAAAATCGGCTTATTCATTCCCTTAAATCAGGGCTCCATTGGCATTGTTTTCCTGGGGTAGCAAAGAAAGCGCTCGGATTTTTTTCTCTACCACTTTCTCTAGAGGGTAATCTGGGCATCCAGGGGCAAACTGTCTACAATCCATTCCAAAACAACGTGGCAATTGTCCTTCCATCCAGGTGATAAATATGCAAGTGGGACACTAGAATTTCCTGGAGGGTAGAGCTACCAGCCTCAGGCAAACTGAGCCCTCCCACTTAACCCCTTCTGGTCCACAAAAGCCTCAGGCTAGCTGAATTTGAATCTCAGCAGAACCCTTAACACTAAGTAGCATGCCTTAGCCGGCAGCATCTTCTAAAGATGTTTTCCCTAAGGACTCCAGCGCAGGCCTCTAGCCTCAATTCATAACCAAATACACCCCAGCCCACCTCCAGCCAAGCCCTAGCGGCAAGGAATCAGAACTATGCATAGGGTCTCTCCCAGGAAAAGTAACGGAGATTTTCCTAAAACACAGCAAACACTAGGGATCTTCCCCAGCCCCCACCCCCAGCCCCAGCCAAGCCCTTGGAGCCAGGAGTATGCACAGGGGAGAGCTGGCCACTCGCGGGAAAAGTAGCGGAAGCTTTCCCAGCCCGTAGCAAACGCTAGGATTCCTCCTCCTTATCCTCCCCCGCCCCCTCCCGCAATCCCGGGCAGTGGGACAGCAGGAATGCCCAAGAATTACCACCTACACCGAGGGCCTGGAGCCTGCAAAGGGTCACATTCTGGCCCGTCCGGCTAGAAACTGGATTTGTGTGATTCTTAACACACCACTCCCTGACTCCAGCTGGCTATGAGTGGAATGGGATTCCTTAACCCAGGGGGTAGCGGATACCTTTGAGCAGGCAATCATGGAAGCGCAGGTGGGTGTCGGGCTAAGATGTCGCCTACAATTCTGGAAGACTAGGGGTGGGGGAGGACGATAGGGGGAGACGGAAGCCTGACGACAGAGGGGAACAAACACTCCAACCCACTGGGACGCGGCACTGAGGCAATTTGCAATTGAACTCGCATATTCATCATTTTAATTCAAGAAAATTTGAGAGACAACAAATTTAAAGTGTCCAGCACAGACCTCTTTTCTAATGGGCACTCACTCCACAACTAGCGCTGGAATCAATATCATTGTGAGAGGCCCACTGAGCGCCAAACTGACACCACTGTCTCCAAAACGCAAGGAAGGGTATGATATTCAGCATTCACGAAGCGCTAGAAACTGCACCTCAGCGGGTGGAGTTCCGGTGTCTGGGTCCCTCCTTTCCCACCACTGGAACCCCGACGGCCTGGTTATTCTTTGGGCTTTGCGCATTGAATGGGAGGAAGTTTAGCCTGAGCCTTTCAGGTAGTTCCAGGGTCCACCAGGCGGACGGCAACCGCTCGGGAAGCTGGCTTCGGGGGCCTAGCGGCGCAGGCGTCTGGCTCCCCATCCGCGGGAGGACGCGAGGAGGCGCCCTGGCCACCGCCCAGGGGCAGGTGCAGGACCGGCGCAGCGGGCGCGCTGAGTGCCCCTGTGCCCGGGTGCGCGGGCTGCCGCGTCAGAGAAGGGCGCGGGCCCCGAGAGGCCGACGCCAGGGTGTGGTGCAGGTGGCGGCGGGGGCAGAGTCGGCACGGTACCTTGATTTTCGACCTGGCGGCCGGGCGCTGCTTCGCCGCCAGGTGTCCACCGGGGCCTTCGGCGTCTCCAGGCGCCAGGATTTCGCGCTCTGGGTTGCGCGGGGACGAGTTGCTCTCGGTGCCTCCAGGCTCCCCCGCACTGCTGCTGCCGCCACCGCTGCTGCTGCCGCCGTCGCTGCGGCAGTCCTCGGGGGGGTCGCAGGACAGACGGCCCAAGCCCACTGCGGAGGGAGGGGCCGGGCCAGAACACACAGACACGCGGCGTCAGGCCCCGGCGCCCGCTGTAGTTTGACCTTCGGGCGGTGCCGCCGCCTCCGCCCTGCCCGGACCTGGGCATCTCGCCAAGTGGGCAACGCCGAGGGGTAGGCAGTGAGCCACCGGCTCAGCCTCCCAAGTGAGCTCGGGGTTCTGGGGGCCGATCCTCGGTCCCAGTCCTCGAGCCCACGAGGAACTGAAAGACTCCCCAGCGCCAAGTTTCCTCTCGCTGGGATGGGGGTGGAGGGGTCTGGCATCTACCCACCCAACCCCAGAGGGGCACGCGGATCCTTGTGCAACCCCATGACGACGTGGACTGGGGGTAGCCCCTACTGGCCTTCAACCCCACCCCTCTCCTGGGCCACCTGGGCCCGGGGTGCAGCCAACGGTCCCGCCGCCGGGCAATTAGAGACGCCCACTAGCGGGAAAGGGGAGCACGATGCCCCGGGGTTCCCAGCCTCTCATTCACGGTCTTCCCGCGCCTCAGAGACCTCCTACTACCCCCTGGGAAAGAAGCAGGGTTTGGGGAGTCCAGCCCCAGCCAGTGAGCAGCGGGGACCCGGTCACCTCTGCCCACACGCCAGGAGCCCCGCGCCCAGGCCCTGCCCCCGCGCCGTGCTCACCTGGGATGTAGGTGTCTGCCCTTTCCTCGTCCGGGAGCTCATCCCAGTTGCGGACCGAGACCCCTGGGCTCCTCCTCTTTACCAGGAAGACTTTGGGCATGGTGGGGCCCCCTCCCAGGACTGCGGCCCCCTCTTCCCGGCTGCTCCCCGCTATGGGCGGCGGCGATGACTGGGTCCCCGGCTTCTGGCGGCCAGAGCCCACCTTCCCGCCTAGCTGGCCTCTCCCTCCGCCCCCTGCCGCAGCGCGGCCCAGGCCTCTCTCTCGCACTTTGGGCGACTCTCTGCTTCCAGCCTCGGCGACACCTATGCCTTAAACCGTGGGTGAGACCACGCCGAAGAAAAAGTTTCATAAGGTGGAATAGAAAAGGCACCAGGAAACTTGGGAGTGAGCATGCGCCCTGCAACATAACGGTGTCAACAAGCTCGCTACCTGTCCGACCGGTTCCGGCGGCCGCGGCTGCTTGTTCCAGCCCTTCCTTAGGCATGAATGTTTGCAAAAGAATTTAACGTCTGATTCTCCCCCCTCCTCTTTTTTAAAAAAGGAAGGACTTTTTTTTTTTATCAACCCCCAATACCATTCCCCATCGCAAGTACCTAGTTCGCGAACTCTCAGGTAAACCCCAGGTCGGTTTCCCATCCCTCCTGAGAGCTGGGGCCTCTTGGGAATGCCCTCCCCCACCGCCCCCCGAGAGTTTTTGTCTCCGACAAGCAAGCCAGAAAATGGCTCAGTTCCTCTGGACCTTGTGGCTCGTTCCCGGGGCTTGTTGAGATCTTGGCGGGCGGAAGGGAGAGGCTGTGGGGAGAGGCCCCAGGACTGTGATCTGGTAAAGGGGAATCTTGAGGGCTTAAGCTCCCATCAACTACAAGTCCCCCTAAATAAACACAGCAATACTGAGCTAAAAAAGTCAGCATCTTTAAAACACATTGTTATTTCGTGCCGTACAAGAAAAACAAGTCAGCTTGTTCCACCAAAGCAGCTTCCACCTCAAGACCTTGCACCCCAAGAGCACCATCAACACACATTTTAGCACAATGGAAATAAAAGTCAAGTGCATGTTATGCAAACGCAGCTTGGAAATGAATTTCTTTTCCTCGCCCGCTGCCATAATAGCCTCCTGTGTGCTCCCCAAATTCTGAGGCTGGGAAATACATTTTCAGAAAGCCAATAAAGATGGCTACATCCCCTTACTGCCCCAACTGCGGAGGTGGCTGGAGAGTTTGTATTTATTTTTTGATGTTGGACTTTCCTATCTACCTTTATACCTGGAGGGGGGGAGGCAGAGACAAAAAATACCAAGTTTCTAAAAGCGTTGGGGAATGCGCCACCCTCCCACGGCCCCTACTCCGGTGCGCCCGGGGAAGCACAGCACTGCCCCCACCACTGCGGCCGGTCAGATGTGTGCCAGCTCCAGGGACTACTGGGCTGCGTCTGCCCGGGGGTTCCCTGGAGCCCTCAGCACGCCCATCCGCCAGACTCACCTGTCTGTAACCTGAGCTGCTGCGCGCCCAGCCCACAGACCTGGGGAATGTACACAGCGGTTTCCCCGTCCTCTTCCACCCTGGAATAGCCCTTAGGGACACAGCCGCCCGGTAACGGATTTCTTGGCTCCCCAAGCGTGCTCCCGGTGAGTGTAGAGGGGGCGCAGCGCTCTCGCGACTGCAGAGGCAACAGACGAGCGTTGCCGCCAGGTCTGCCCCCAAGGGGTCGCCTTCTCTGGGCTGAACCCTGTCTGGACTCCAGATTTTCTCTGAGATCTACCAAGAATGAAAACGACTTTGATCTGGGTAGCCGGACCCGGGCAGGGGTGGGGTGGGGGAGCGGAAGGGTGGAGAAGGAAGACATTTGTACTGCAGCATTAGAAAACGAGGCTTCCTTGTAATCTACAAGGCTGATGGCGCATCTTCTGGGAGACTCTGGGGATGTACTTTTATCTGCCAAAAAACTGGAGACTTGCTAGAAAGAAGGAGTTTTATTGAATGAAAGTAAAAATGAAGCAAAACTACAAAATCAGAATGATCACTTATCTCATAAAAATCTTTAAAATTTCATTCACTTCGTTCAAAATTCCTTATTTTACAGACACATCAACTCCATTAAACAGTTTTTTTCCTTTTACTGAATTTCAAAGTGATGAGTGACAGAATCATTTTGTCCCTTATTTGAAAAGATTATAGAGTACTGAGATATAAAGCTAGACACTTCAAAAATGCAATGTTTAGGAAATTGAGGATGAAAAATGGATAACTACACTTTTATTCAACGATTGTTGGATGCACACCAACTATGTTATTTGCTGTGTGTTTCTGAGCAAAAGGAATTCGAATGTATTATTCTTCTGTTTCTTGATCAGGCTTGATAGGAGTTTAACAACATTATTAACATTTTCAAAGAACCTATTTTGCCTTTGATGACTTTTCTCTGTAAAGTTAGTTTTTTAAGTATTATGAGATGAGTTCGTAGAACACCCTCTAAAAGTGGGATAAGTGGGATAGGAAATGAACCCAATTGTTTAAAAATCTCAAGTCTTGGAGCTGGAAGACAGCTGACATGATCACACCCCACCCACTACTGGAGAGAGAAGATGGCCCTGCATAGTATATGTAGCAGGTGTGTATCCAGTCCTGCTAGAATACTCTAGTGCTGAGGAACTCACTTTTTAAAAAAGCATACTATTCTCTGGTTAGACAACAATGATGTTAGAAAGCTTTTCATTCTTTATGGAAACCTGTTTCCCTGTGTTTTCATCTCCCATCCCTGTTTTGCCCTCAGGGACTGCTGAGACTATGCCTGGACCCCCTCTCCTTGGTAGTTCTTGAAATGCATGAAGGTATCCATTCGTGTTCTCACTTAAGACTTGTTTTCTCCAGTAATATATAGTCAGGTAAAATAGACAGGTACAAACCTGCTCAGTGACACCCTTAGAGCATACAGTTATAAGAAAAGATTAGGGTCAACTGTAATTGAAAAATAAAAACTACTTTAAAAATAAAGTAAATAAACCTAAAAACAGGTTAGGGTAAATATTCCTAAATTTTAAAAAACCCTTTTATTGAGGTATAACATAGTGTTTGCAAAAATGCATAAGTCATAAGTACACAGTGAGGTAAATTTTCACAAATTGAATTCACCTGTGGAGATAGCATCCCAAAACAAGACAAAGCTGCCTGCTCTCATCACTCCTTTGAATGTTAAACTGGCTTCCTTGCAGGTATGACAAGACAAAAAAAGAAAGAAAGATATAAAGTTTATCATGGAAAATACAAAACTCTCATTATTTATAGTTAACATCATTGTCTATGTGAAAAACTCAAAAAAGTTTGTAAATAAATGATTAGAATTAATAAGAATTTAGCAAGGTTGTATAGAAAATCTGTGGGTGTGCGTGTCAATTGTATTTCTACATGTCAGTAACAGTAAGAAGAATGAAATCTAATGAAAAAATGACCTACAGCTGTACCCAAAATTCAAAGTGCTTTGAAAGAAAAATTTAAAAACATTGCGCAAGCTCTTCATGGATTAGATTAGGAAACATACTATTGGAAGACATTAAAGACATTAATCAATGGAAATTTTACTGTATTAATAGATTAGAAAACTCTGAATGAAAAAGAAGTTAAAACCCCCTAAATTCTTCTGTAAATTTAATACAATTCTTAAAAATACTTGAAAAAATATGTCTTTGTGGGATATGACAAACTTGTTCTAAAATTTATATGAAAGAACAACCAAACATTCCTGAAGAACAACAAGGTATGGAACTTGTTCTAGCAGATATCAAGAGTAAACAAAATAGGCCTCCTCCCACAGCCAAAAGGACAACAAAAAATTTAAAAACAAAAAATAACCAGAACTGCCAGAAAATCAAACTGTGTGGAAGTCCAACAACCAAAGAGGTAAAGAGGAAACATTCATTCAGACTGTGCCACCATGTAGTGAGGTGGGTTGCCTTGCCCTGGCGAATACCTAAGGCTCTGCCTCTCATAACGTAACAGGTGTGCCAAGACAAAGAAATATATCCCAAATTAAAGAGCAGATCAAAACTCCAAAAATAAAACTAAGCGATGAAGGGATAGCCAACCTATCAGATGCACTGTTCAAAACACTGGTAATCAGGATGCTCACAGAAATGATTGAGTATGGTCACAAAATTGAGGAAAAAGTGAAGGCTATGCAAAGTGAAATAAAGAGAAATGTAGAGGGGACCAACAGTGAAGGGAAGGAAACCGGGACTGAGATCAACACTTTGGACTAGAAAGAAGAAATAAACATTCAACCAGAACGCAATGAAGAAATAAGAATTCAAAAGATGAGGAGAGGTTTAGAAACCTCCAGGACAACTTTGAACATTCCAACATCTGAATCATAGGGGTGCCAGAAGGGGAAGAGGAAGAGCAAGAAATTGAAAACATATTTGAAAAAATAGTGAAAGAGAACTTCCCCAATCTGGCAAAGGAAACAGACTTCCAGAAAGTTCAGAGAGTCCCAAAGAAGGTAGACCCAAGGAAGCACACACCAAGGCACATCATAACTACATTACCCGAGATTAAAGATAAGGAAAGGATCTCAAAAGCAGCAAGAGAAAGAGACCGTTACCTACAAAGGAGTTCCCATAAGACTATCAGCTGATTTCTCAAAAGAAATCTTATAGGTAAGATGGGACTGGAAAGAAGTATTCCAAGTCATGAAAGACAAGGACCTCATCCAAGATTACTCTATGCAGCAAAGCTATCATTTAGAATGAAAGGGCAGATAAAGTGCTTCCCAGATAAGGTCAAGTTAAAGGAGTTCATCATCACCAAGCCCTTATTATATGAAATGTTAAAGGGACTTATCTAAGAAAAAGAAGATGATCAAAAATATAAACAGTAAAATGACAACAAACTCACAACTGTCAACAACTGAACCTAAAAAAACAAAAACATAAACAAACTAAACAAACAACTAGAACAGGAACAGAATCACAGAAATGGAGATCACATGGAGGGTTATCAGCAGGGAGGTGGAAGGGGAAGAATAGGAGAAAAGTACAGGGAATAAGAAGCATAAATGGTAGGTACAAAATAGTCAGGGAGAGGTTAAGAATAATGTAAGAAATGTAGAAGCCAAAGAACTTATATGTATGAGCCATAGGCATGAACTAAGGGGGGGAATGCTGGTGGGAGAGGGGTGCAGGGTGGTGGGGAGTAAAGGGGAGAAAGAAAAAGAAGCAACAAGAATGAAAGAACAAAAAAAGAAAAAATAGTAATCAAAATAGTGTGCCATTTGTGCACAGTTAAACTATCAGTGCGGAATAGAAAGCCCAGAATCAGATTCACACATGTGTGAATATTTGATTTATGAAAGAGGGCATTGCAGAGAGTGGGGAAAGATGTGTTAATCAACAATGTGGATGTGGACTTGGAACACTTAATCCATTGGGTGGGGAGAAGAAATTAAATAATGCACACACATCAATTTCTGGTGGATTTAACACTTAAATGTGTGTACATACCAAAAGAAAAAAGAAAAAGAGAAAGAAAGAAGGTAGATAGATAATGTAGAAGAATATCTTTATTGAGCATAGGATAGAGGAGAATTTCTTAAAACACAAAAAACCATAAAAAATTTGATAAGTGTGACCACAGAAAAAATTTAAAATGACTATCAAAAGACACATTAAGGCCCTGGCTGGTGAAGTTCAGTGGATTGAGCACAGGCCTGGGAATCAAAGGGTCACCAGTTCGATTCCCAGTCAGGACACATGCCTGGGTTGTGGGCCAGAACCACAGTAGGGGGTGCATGGGAGGCAACCACACACTAATGTTTCTCTCCCTCTCTTTCTCCTTCCCTTCCCCTCTCTCTTAAAAAAACCCCACAATACAAAGAGTAAGATAAGCAACAAACTTGAGGGAACTTTTGCAGAAATTATCTTGCAAATGATTAGAATCCAAGATATATGAAAAACTCTAATAAATGAATAAGAAAAAGACAAACTCAATATAAAAATGACAAAGAAACATGAATAAGCATTTTCCAGAAGAGAAAACATGAATGGCTCATCAACATATAAAAAGTTGCTCAACTCATTAGTAACAGGAAAATGCAAGTTAAGACAACAAAGAAATACTATTTTGTGTTTACCAGACCGGCAAAATTTTAAAGTATGACATTACTAAGTGTTGAGGAGGATATGGAGAAATGAGATTGTTCACACATTGCTAATGGGCATGTAAATTGACTCAAACATTTTGGAAAAGAATTTAACTTTATTTAGTAAAATTAGATATACACATATTAAATGAACCAGAAATTCCCTTCCAAGTTTTGTAATCTAGAAAAAATCTTGAACTTTTGCACCAAGACTCACGAATGAGGATATTCATAGTAGCATCATTCCTCACACACACACACACACACACACACACACACACACACACACACAAATTAAGATCTCAACACAACCCAAATGCCCATCAATAACTAATTGAATTAATATATGGTAATAAATCCATACAGTGAAGATACATGGCCCACAGCCATACATATTAATAAAGGTAATCTCAAACACATTGTTGAATAAAAAAAAAAAGCAAGCTACAGGATTGCACTATGAGATTTAAACTATTTTTAAAAACAGATCAAAGTAAGTAATATCTTGTTTAGGAATATAAACCCATATATTAAAACCATTAAGCAACAAGCAACAACGTGGAAGAATGTCTAGAGCACTGCTGAGTAAAAAAAGCAATCCCAAATGTTACTAATTGTATGATTCCATTTGAATAACATTCTTAAAATGACAAAATCATGAAAATGGAGCAAAGATTAGTGGCTGTCACAAGTTAAGAATTATAAAAGGGCCCTGCCAGTGTGGCCCAGTGGATTGAGTGCCGGCCTATGAACCAAAGGGTCGTCGGTTCGATTCCCAGTCTAGGGCAAATGCCTGGGTTGCCGGCCAGGTCCCCAGTAGGGGGTGCACAAGAGGCAACCACACATTGATGTTTCCCTCTCTCTCTCCCTTCCCCTCTCTAAAAATAAATAAATAAAATCTTTTAAAAAAGGATTATAAAAGGGAAACATATAAAAGGATCCTCGTGGTGATGGAATCGTTCTATATCTGTGGTAGATGATACATGAGCCTACCTATATGATACAATTGTGTAGAAGTAAATACACACACACACACACACACACACACGATGAGTACAAATAAAACTGATTAAATCTGAATAAGACATCCTGCTGGTGATACTATACTCTAGTTCTGAAAATTTTACCACTGGGAAAACTGGATGAAAAGAACATAGCTGCATGCAAACTGAATGACTTTCTCCCTGGTACTTCACCAAGTCCCCTCCTTCAGAATCCTGACAGGCTCTGTAACAGCTGTAACCAGTAGAATAAATGATGTGCCAGGTTCCGGGCTGTAAGAGATCAGAAGTTTCCACTTCCTATTTCCTTGAACGCTCACTCTGGGGGAAGCCAGCTGTAATATACAAAGTCCCAAGTATCCTGAGAGGAAGACCAAGCTAGCTATTAGGTAGGTGCCACATGGAGAGAAAGAGATGCTTGACCAGCTCCAGCTCCTCCAGAAACTTCAGACTAGAGTCCAGCATGTAACTGAAGGCAACCAACTGACAGTGAACATTCAAGAGAAGCCAAGGAACAAGTTACCCAGCTGAGACCATCAACCCCTCTCAGGATCTCAGGAGATAATTAATAGTGTATTTCAAGCTTTTCAATTTTGGTTGGATTGTTACATACCAGTACCCAGGAGAGGTTAGACACTATTCTTAGCATCATTTTAGAAATGGGGAGATGGAGAATGAGAGTGCTTTTCTAGTAAGATCAAGCCAAGATGTGGCCAGCCTGATGTGAGCCCTTGTTACCTGACTCCAGTCGTCTTGGTTTGAAGAGAGTTTGAAAAGGTGGATGTAGTCAAAATTGCCACAGGAGTTGAGAGCAGAAAAGTGTTCCTTGACTATGGAGTCCTGGGGAGCTTAGCCTGAGCGACTTTAGGGAAGAAACCTGAGCAGATGCAGGGCTGCATGGTTAGAGGCATGAATGGAAAGTAAGGATGTGAAACAACAACAGAGATAATTCCAAGATGTTTGACTATGAAAGGAAGGAGAGAGGCATGTTCTTATCTGGAAACAGTACCCAGAATAGGAAGGATTATTATTTTTTAATTTTTATTTATTTATTTACTTATTTAATCCTTACCCGAGGACATTTTTCACTGCTTTCAGAGAGAGAAACAGCAATGCAAGAGAGAAGCATCAATTGTTTGCCTCCTGTATGCACCGTGACCGGAAATGAAACCTGCAACCCAGGTATGTGCCCTGATCTAGAATCAAATGTGCAACCCTTTGGTTACAGGACAGTGCTATAACTAACCAAGCCACATCAACCAGGGCAGGAAGAATTTTAAAAAAATATTTTATGTACTTATTTTTAGAGAGAAGGGAAGGGAGGGAGAAAGAAAAGAAGAGAAATGTCGATGTAAAAGAGAAACATCAATCGGTTCCCTCTCCGGCACACCTCGGCCAGGAAATGAACCCACAGCCAGGCTTGTGCCCTGACCCAGAATCAAACCTGCGACCTTCCACTTTATAGGACAACTCCCAACCAACTGAGCCACACTGGTCATGGCAGGATTATTTTTATTTACCCTTGTTGTTATGAAAAATTTTAAATACACATAAAGAAGAAAGGTTAGCATAATGAAGATCCAGATATGCATCATCAGCTACACTAATCATCAAATGGCCCTTTCTTCTATCATTTATGCCCCCACCCCTGAAAGTATTTTGAAATACATCCCTGATATACAATTTCTCTTGTTAATATTTCAGTGTATGTCACTGAAATAGAAGGACACCTAAAATACATAACCACAATATCATTATTGTTGATGTGTCTCATAAATCTTTTTTAGTTAGAATCCCTCTTCAGTTCTCTTTCCTCCTTGCAATTAATTTGTTGAAGAAACCAAGTTGTTTATCTGGTACAATTTTCTACAGTCTAGGTTTTACTGAGTCTATCTCCCTGATGCTAACATGTTCTGTAAATTTGTTGTTGTATCTAGAAGCTTGATCAGACTCAGGGTTGATTTTTTTTTTT
>VMDR010007817.1:0-38901 GCA_007922815.1 Macrotus californicus
ATGCCCATGGGGTCTTTCCTTGTCTGGCTATCACAGTCTGGACCCATGCCCATGGGGTCTTTCCTTGTCTGGCTATCACAGTCTGGACCCATGCCCATGGGGTCTTTCCTTGTCTGGCTATCACAGTCTGGACCCATGCCCATGGGGTCTTTCCTTGTCTGGCTATAAATCCTTCTAAGTTACTATCTACCAGGGGAGAAAAATTTCTTTCCCTTGGCTCGTTGGGATCTGTCTTTATACAAGAATGACTGAGATAAGATTGAGAATGAGAATTTTGCCTTTATAGGAATTTCCTGTCCTTTATGCAGGAATATAACCTCTCCCTCTGTCTCAGGTCAAAATGGGCCAACATCGATATATTTTACACAGTTTGGTTTGTTCACTATTAACACCACAGGTAGGACATTCTCAGTACATCGACAAGGTTGAATCTCGCCAGCCAGACATGGTCCATTACATTTTTCCTTTTCCAGTTCTAGTTCCTCTAGGAAGTGATGAAAAACAAGTCTGAATGTGGCCTTCTGGATCTCACTTTCTGATACAGCGCAAGCCACAGCTGAACTAAGAACACACTCATTCGGCCTCCTCTGGGCAGCTGAGTTGGTTAAATACACCACGGTTGTGGGTTTGATCCCCAGTCAGGGCACGTGCCAGAATCAACCAATGAGTGTGTAAGTAAGTGGAACAACAAAATCGATGTTTCTCTCTCTAATTAATAAACACTTCAAAAATTTATTTAAAAAACACAATCCCACAAAACATACCTACATCTGTACAGAGTTAGGAAATAGTGTCTGTATACTCATAACCCATAATTTTGCTGTGGCTTAGTGTGTCTTTGATATATGCCCAAGTAATATATTCAGCTTCTCAGTCTAAAATATCTGCATTCAAAAAAAAAGCTTCTTAAATAGTTTTCCCAAGATGGGTAAATGGGCGCTGCTTTAAATCTGTGCAACTTGAGAGCCCCTAACACAAAGCCAGTCTAAAGGATTGCCCAGATCTTCCACCTTCTAGGTGCAGTAACTGCTTACTCCCTTAAAATGCATTTTCTTCCCCAGCTTCCCCTAACTCCAAGTTTAAAAAACATATGGACATTTCTGTTACTGTTTTATAAAGTCACAATTCTAGAGTTTCTTTTAAATTCTTAGTTTACAAGCATGCATTGAAATATTTGGGGTTCTAATTACTTTTCCCACCTGACAATGTAGTCTTAAAATTCTCTAATTGCCCTTAAGAAAATATACTTTTCTAGATGTTTATGCAACAATTTGTATGCAACTATTTGAATGCCAAAGCTGCACTGCAAGAGACTCACAGTCTTCCATGCAGTGTTTCAGTCATTTTTGAGGCTTTGCCTTAAATACAAGCAAGTGCTTGCTTGGGGATGGTAAAAAGTAATAGAGGCTCTTACTAAATATGGTTTGTACCATACCAAGCTGCACCATAAAAGTTTACACCATCACAAACAGGAAATAGTTAAAAATACCTGTACTATTTTTATTGAGAACTGTAAAAAATACCTGTAGTAACCAACTCTTCTTAGGTAAGGCTGTAATAACAAACAGCCCCCCACCCCAAATCTCAGTGACATAAGGTAACCAAGGCATGCTGGCAACCACCTGGCCGCAGAGGTACCACTCTACATGTCTCGTCATGTGGGATCTGGAAATCTGGTGCAGTGGAAAGATGGGCTTTGAACAAGATGGGTTGGGGTTCAATCCCCTGTACCATGTACTAGCTGTGTGATCTTGCACACCTCCCTTAACCTGCTCAAGCCTCTGTTTCTTCATCCTTAAAATGGGGACAATAACAGTTGTAGAGATTAAGTGAAATAATATGTGGGAATTAACTGGTAGTAAAGGGGCCTGCTTGTGGAGGTTCTTTTTTAAAAAGATTTTATTTATTTATTTTTAGAGAGGGGAAGGGAGAGAGAGAGAGGGATAGAAAAATCGGCAGCCCCCAACCGAGGACCAGCCCGCAACCCAGGCATGTGCCCCCATGGGGAGTCTTGCCAGCGACCTTGTGATCTGCGGGAGGACACTCAATCCACTGAGCTACAGTAGTGAGGGCCATGGAGGTTCTTAATAATTAACAGTGGTTCTTATTCAGGGCCTGATCACCTACGCCCTTAGATTTTCAACATTTAAGATTCAAATGTTAGTCCACTTTACTCTTCTTTGGAGGAAGGAATAAGAAGTGAAACTCAAGTTTAGTCTGTCTTGTGACTAACTTGATATTGTGGGTAGATAGCTTAGTAGAAAAGAATGTTGAAATTCTTGCCTAAATTAAGTTGTTTTGGGGTTTTTTTGATTGAGGAAAGAAGGCCTCTGCTGAAAAAGAGTTAAGAAACGAAAATGCCCTTGGCCGCACAGCCTTTAGTGCTACCCAAATATATAACTGGAGGAAATGGGTTAGCTCTTTTGCCTTTCTAAAGAATGTTTCTGAAGAATGCTTCCCGTGTTGGAAAGCTGACGGGATGATAAAAACCTCCTAATTAAGGTAATGCTTTTCTCTGTTGCTTGGGTTTGTCTGTGTGTGTGTTTTTAACAACCAAACTAGTTGGGAAAACATCTCAGGTTCCCCTTGCTAGTCTGTTTGGTGTGCAGAGCAGCAGCTTATTCTTGGAAAAGTACAGCCTTTGGTGTTAAGCAGATCTGAATTTGAATTCTGACAGTCCCATCTACTGGTTATATTATGGTGGATATCTAAATTAACATCCATTTATTCACCGATTCATCTGTTCATGTATTTGTTCTTATTCAGAACATTTATTGAGCATTCTCACTATGCCAGGCCCTAGGATGGACATCAGGGTACATAGTTGAAGGAACACGACACAAGCTCAGGACAATTTGTCCTTGGACTGCCACAGTAGTCCACAAATTTTCCTGACCACTCGTACCATTAATAAAACATTTGAGCACAAACCCCTCATATGTATACATTTAAAAAAGGTATATGACTTATAGACTATTATACTATGTACATAATAAGACATTTGATTTAAAAATATATGGTATTGGCCCTGGCTGGTGTGGCTTAGTGGACTGAGTGCCAACCTGTGAACTGAAAGGTTGCTGGTTCAGTTCCCAGTCATGGCACATGCCTGGGTTGCAGGCTGGGTCCCCAGGTGGGGGCACTCGAGGGGCAACCAATTGATGTATCTCTTGCACATTGATATTTCTCTCCCTCTCTTTCTTCCTCCTTTCCCCTCTCTCTAAAAATAAATAAATAAATAAGTAAAATCTTAAAAAAATATATGGTATTATATCACAGACCACCCGGTGCATACATCCAATTTTAGAGATGAGTATCCTAGTGGTAAGCTTTTCTGAACTTCACTTTTCTCATCATTAAAATTATAATGATGAAATCTTTCTCATGATATTTGTTTTATAAACAGTGATTTTGATGCATTGGCTTTGATTGATTATCATAATCTTCCATCTCCAGCTCAGTTGCCAGTATGCCGACCATAGACAACTGAGCATGCACAGGAAGCACTACTGAAATGGGAAAGAACTGGACCACTTCCACTGTACTCCCCTTGCACTGCCCTGGCAACTGCAATCACAGGCATCTGTTGTGGACATTATTGTGTAGCTATTATGCTGCTGGCAGCAGATGTTTGGTCATAGTTGTCTACAATGGGAAGTTTTACATATAGTTTGTTGTATTAGGGCACCAGTGCATCGAATGAGTGTAACTTCATATATACCCAGAGCCCTAGCTGCACAAATGTGTTGGGAATGGTCACCATGCAAATCTAATGTAAAGAGTTACAAAACTTCCTAATGTAACACTATTTATCAACCCAATACTTGAAAAATACTATTTAGAAACCTAACCAGATTCTTCCCACTTTTCAGATTAAAATCACAAATATCAATCAAACCTTTCCAAACAGAAGCATAATTCTGGTAGACTTCTGGTTTTAAGGTGGTAGAGTATCGATGCTTCTGTACCATTCTCATCAAAAAAAAACCACAAGAACAAAAACCAGAAATACAAACTCAATCTTTGATTAAACTAAAAGAGGCTTTAAGCCACACAGGAAAGTAGAAAGTGGAAGTAGAAATAGAGGGATGAATTGGCAGATTGGCAGAGTTGCAGAAGGGCAAATCGGGGTGCCCTAAACAACAAGCTGAATTCCCTCACAAAACCCATGGAGGGCTCAGAAACAGGGGTTATAGGTTCCTGGGTGGGTGAGGCTAACCTAGGAGATAGAATCTCCAGAAAAGTTCAATTTGACTAAAAGCAAAAGAATGGCAGCCGGATTTCCACGTAGTGAAGTCCCGCTCGTGTATGTGGTGCTTTCAATCAACGTTTTAGTCCCTTACCCATAAATGTGAATGGCAGTCAGGACTGCCAGATGTTTAAGGAAAATGTCCAAACAAAAAAGAGAGAAACGAAAGCAAATAACTGGGGAAAAAAAGGGATCAGGCATAAGTCTGTGGTATACACGTAAAACAATCAGAAATAAGAAAGAAGCACTCCTGACAACCAAACATATTAGAGTAAAAATAAAAGAAAAAATGAAATAGAAGAATTGGAAGATAATATTAAGGAGACCTCTCAGAAAGCAGAACAGAAAAATGAACAGATGACAAATAAGGACAGAAAAGATAAGAAAATTAAAGGATTAACTCAAGAAGTTGAACTACTACTACTGAGTGTTCCCAAGAGGCAGAGAGGTAGAATATCATCAAAGAGATAGTGTAAAATATTTTCTGGAACTGAAGGATATGAGCCTTCAAAAAAAAATTACCCCAGTCACATCATGAGAAAAACATTAGACAAATCTCAGTTGAGGGTACTTCTACAAAATACCTAGCTAGTAATCTTCAAAAATGTCAAAATCACAAAAACAAGGAGAGTCTGAAAAACTATCAGAATTAAGAGGAGTCTAAGGTCACAGGATCCTAGAGGAGAAAATGGACATTAGGGGAAAACTGAGGAAATCGAAATAAAATATTGACTATAATTACTAATAATGCATCATACTTCATTCATTGAGATAAAAATACCCCACTAACAAAAGATGTTAATACTAAGCAAAACTGGGTCTGGGGTATATGAGATCTCTCAGCTCTGTTGGGATCTCTCTGTTTTATCTTTGTAATAGTTCTAAAACTGTTCTAAAATGGAATAGTTTATTTTAAAACTAAGCCAATTATTAATTCCATGAAAACTAAACAGATTTGCAGGAAACAATAAAATTATAGTACAGTGTTGGACCAGCCTTGAATAATATTTACATAGTCAAGTCATGGTAACTAAACTATGAAATATGGATCCAAGCTAAAATTGTTAGCTATGTTTGGAAGTTGGATGGGGATGTAAGAATCTGCAATTAATGAATCAACAGAGAACAGTATGGCATAGAAATATATGGAGGTCATTACTAGAAGAGCTGAAAGAATTCAAAGTGCTTACTACTGGAATTGACTGGGAACTTTTTTGTTGTTTGTGGTTATAAACTTAAATCATTATTTTACGTTTAAACTATGGTTAAGAACATGGTTTACATTGCAAAGCATGGAGTACATTAATAAACATTTAAAGTATCATGTCTAATGATGTTAAACATTTCAAATTAAAATCACAGATTTGATATATTAAGTTGTCCAGTATTGTATGACGGGTTTCCTAAAACATTTCAAATGTCTTCTTCATTATCTACACCTTTTTGGGATGGCAAAATCTCTTATCAGAGAGAAGCCAGCCAACTAGACTTACTTAGTTTAAGACTCAGGACCACGAGGTAGTTATATATTTGAGTTAGAGTAAGATACTCTGTGTTGAGACATTGGTTCTTAGTTCCTATACTTTCAAGAAAATTCCGCCTAAATAGGTTTTCAGTGAACCTGTAGATGCAGGCAGGAGTGACCCTTGCTCTAGTTTCAACACATCACAAAACACAGTTATTTTAAAAACCCAGGTGCCTCTTTCACCCTGGATTCTATGCTAACCACAGAAACAGCATGGCCTATCATCCTAAACCCCCACTGTCACGGTGAACACGCTCCAGGCCCCAGGGCAACGCTGCTTTAGGGCTTGTGCCCAGCGTCTGTGAAACAGGCTGGGCTGTGCGGCCACCTGTGCAGGAGACAGAGTGCTCTGGATTGGGTGGCAGAGGGGCTCAGGGACGAGAAAAGACAAATTAACTTGTCAAACTCTCCCTCTCGGCATAAATGCAGTCGATTCTTGCATAATGAAGTGTTCCCCAGCAGTGCCAAGATCCATTTCCTTCCTTCGCTTTATGTTCCATTGTGGTTCACAGCAATTAGTGTGGTGTTAGCAAAAGTCGCACGTAGTGATGGAGGGATATTTTGCAATATTAAACAATTCATATTATTCTTATATGTGCATATTTGTAGGTAATATGATGTTGAAGCATGGTACAGATTCTTTACATTAGTCACTAGATGTACATTGGATGCTAGAATTGAAAACACTAACTTGTATAAATATATTAACATTTAATTAAAATTTCCAATAAATTAAGTTAAAGTGTCCATTTTTAGATGAATTTAATTTAAACTGTGGATATTTGTTCATTATAATTTGAATTTTATTATTTAAGTTTAATAATTAATTTTTACAAGAAAATTTGAAGACATAAATACAATTTTACATTTTCTTTTTTAAAATTTTACTTATTTATTTTTAGACAGAGGAGAAGGGAGGGAGAAGGAGAGGAAGAGAATCATCAATGTGTGGTTGCCTCTCATGTGTCCCCCACTGGGGACCTGGGCCACAACCAAGGCATGTGCCCTGACTGGGACTCGAAACAGCGACCCTTTGGTTCACAGGCCAACGCTCAATCTACTGTGCCACACCAGCCAGGGCCAATTTTACATTTTTAACATTTGACATTTCCTTTCACATTTTGGATAAATCCAGATGATCATGAGCCTTTGGTATGGTCATTCATCTCATCATCAAGTGAACCACTGGGGCCAAGCATAGTGCTCAAAGCTCACGTGTGTAATTTTATTTAACCCTTATGGCAAACCTATTGTTACTTCCCATTTTATAAATAATAAACTGAGGCACAGAGAGGTTAAGAGTCTAGCTCAAGGTCAACCAGTTAGTAAAATGCTCTTAGGGTTGGTACCCAGAGATGCCCAGGCCTTTTTGCAAATATTTGCATTTCTGAGGATTAATGTCCACTCTTGAAGGTCCTATGTTCATCTGAATGGGGTTCTCAAGTGGGCTTATGACAGGGAAGGAGGACAGGCACTGTGACCCTCAATATCAGAGAGTGGGACAAAAACAGTCACCCAGTAGCAGATAAGCAGGTAATCCTAACATCTCTTGGCCAAATTCTTGGAATGCAGGAGTCTCCAGCCTTTCCTGAGTGATGAAATTTCAGTCTGGTTTGGGTTTTGAAAATATCATTGCAACAAACCCTTTGCCCTTACTCTCCTTTAGAAACTGTCCTTGTGGCCCCAAATGAACCCAGGGCCTTTGTATCCAGTTAAAGCTTGGACAGCAGCACCTTTAAAATACTGGAACCATTTGAAGCAGGACTTCAAGTCAAGCTGTTGACATAAACACACAAATTCAGGGACTCAGAAGATACTAAGAAAAAAAGGTAACGTTTCTTTTGCTGGTAGAGATGCTTATAAAAGCCAAGCAAACCCATCTCTGTCTAGGGCCAAATGAGAGAAAATATATGTAAAGGGAACAGAAGAGATATAGTAATATGTCATCAAATTTAGGTCACTTGGCCCTGGGAATTACCTGAGAGACAGAGATTTGCTTACGAGCAGGGTTAATGGGAGAATCTCTGAACTTTGAATTAGAAAAAAATTTTCAAAATCACTCAGTCTAATAATTTTACGACAGAAGAAAAGATGCCTAGACAGTGAGGCAGCTTCCTGAAGGTCACTGGTCTGAAGAGTGGCTGGGCCTCAGTTTGGGGCCCCTGGGAGCTGCTCTGCCCTACCTCACCTGGCTGAGACAGAGGGAGGTGTGGGAACAGGCAAGGCAGAAAGTGCAAAGCATCTTTCAGGACTGCCAGTAAACAAAGCAGCATAGCCACAGAACAAAAAAACAGTGTTGTTGGAAGAAAGACACCACCGAAGTTCGGATAGAGCCAAAGGTAACAACGGGGAGCCCAGGAGATTCGTGCTGGAGGAAGGGGCAAGGTGCAAACAGGGTTTGACGCATATTAGCCTGGTGGTGGTGTGCAGGCTGCTTTCCACGAGGTGTATTTTAAGTCAGGGAGGCCAATGAGGACAACATTGGGAAAGTCCTGGATTTTTGTATTTTACCTCCTAATGTGTGTGTGTGTGTCCGAGAGATGGGGAGAGAGAGAGAGAGAGAGAGAGAGGGAGAGAGAGAGAGAGGGAGAAACTCAGCCTGTTGCTTAGTTGGAATTGAGGCTTGTTGGGACTTGTCTGATGAACAGGTTGGGCTGTCTTCCAGAAGCATGACCTTTAAACTCAGTAATTTCCAGAAGGTCCATTTCCATTTTCCCCTCTCCCCCCCGTGTGCCTCAGCTGCACTGAGTCTGCTTTACCCCAGGTACTCATGTACAAAGAGGCCTACAGCGGTACACTGTGAACAAAGGGGCAAGTGACACCAACCACTCAACACTGCTTCCCACCCAGCCCAGAGTGGAATTCCTTCCATCTGGACAAGTGGAGCCGCATCTGTGCTCGGGTTCCTTTTGCACCAAGGCTCAGCTGTATGGCTCTCTATCCATGCTGTCCAAGGAGAGCTGGCAGAATCTGGGGACTCAGGGCATCCTGGGAATAGACTGGGGGTGAGCCTCGGCTGCAGGTCTGCTCCTGATTGGACGCTTTCCTCAAGCAGGCCCGGGAGAGTGAGGCCTGCCTCTCATTGGCTTGTCTCCTCCCAATAGCCTAACACAAGTCTAAGGGGTGGAGTCTTTTTCTTTTATCCATACCCAAGGGCTTTTTTTTTCACATTGCTTTTAGAGGGAGAGAGGATGGGAAAGAGAAAAGCATCCATTGGCTGCCTCCTGCACGTGCCAGGATTGAGGATTGGGGGTTGAGGATTGAACCCCAAACCTAGGCATGTGCCCCAACCGGAATCTAATCTGAAATCAAACCCCAAATGTTTGGATCATGGGACAATGCTCCAACCAACTGAGCCACACCGACAAGGGCATATTTATGGTGGCATGACTATTTCTAGTTTTCTCAAGCAGCAGCTTAGCAAATCAGTCTATTTTTTTGAACTGTTACATTAAACAACACGACTCATAGGATGTAATTATAAAGAAACCTAAGTTTTCTCTCTCATTAACCCTTTAAATTCAGTAGGGCTGGTGTGTCTGCAGCAGCTGGATGAAAATTCCGGCAGGTCCCAGGACTTCCTTGGTCTTTCTCAGTCTGTAATCGTCCCGAGCCTGAATACAGACACAACTCAGCAATTAAAATGTTGTCATTAAAGTGCCAAACGTGCTATAAAATGAAAGCTTTCCCCCCTCCTTCAGCTCAGGCTGAACACAACGTCGGCAACACTTCGGTCCCTCCTCTCCCGTCTGTTTAACTGTGGTTTCTATTCTTCCTGTGTGGGGGTGGGAAGAAGCAGGAACATTCTCGCTTCATTGGTCTTGGCCTGGGGATCTGGCACTGGTGTTCTTTGGCCTTGGCAGGTGCTTTAAAGCTGACACTTTTGTGGGCACTTTATACTGCCCCAGTCTTAATCAGTTCAGGCTGCTGTAACAAAGTAACGCAGACTGGGTGGCCTCTAATCAGCAGGAATTTATTTCTCACAGTTCTAAGGGGCAGCGTCAGAGTGGGCAGGTTTGGGTGAGAGCTCTCCTCTGGGTCACAGACTGCGGACCAGGCTCATTGTATCTTCACAGGGCAGACAGACAAGCTCTCTGGCCTCCTCTGATGAGGACACTAACCCCATTCATAAGGGCTCCACCTTCGTGACCTAATCACCTCCCAGAGGCCCCACCTGCTAACACCATCACATTGTGGGGTAGGACTTCAACACATGAATTTGAGGGGGAAACAAACATTCAGTTCACAGCACCTCCATTGCTGGGGACTGCTCACCTGCAGGTCTCTCAGTGTGGGTGATGGGCTTTCCTCTGGTTCATTGCTTACTTCTTCCTTGATATCGCCAGCTTTTCTTGGCTGAGGTCTTTTGGCCCCTCTAGGCTGCCCTCTTGGATGGGATCTTTGACTATCCCAGGCCAAACCTCTCACTCATGGCTCCCATCTTTGCCCCCAAAACTCTGAGTACAGTTGACCCGGCTGGTGTAGCTCGGTGGATTGAGCATGGGCTGCAAACCAAGGGATCATTGGTTCAATTCCCAGTCAGGGCACATGTCTGGGTTGCAGGCCAGGTCCCCAGTAGGGGGAGCACAATAGGCAACCACACACTGATATTTCTCTCTCTTTCTCCTTCCCTGTACTCTCTCTAAATATACATAAATAAAATCTTAAAAAAAAACAAAAAAACTCTGAGTGTAGTTAACTTCCCAAGTGTAACCCTCTGTTCTGCCATGCCTCTTGCCATTTTGGTTTCTCAGGCTTGATGCCTCTGAGGTAGGTGCGGAGCAGAACTCCTCACACAGCGTGCGCCAAAGAATTCTCATCTGAAACCTTACCTTCAACTCTTCCGTACCTTAAATATTCTTTGCCGCTTACTTTGTAAATCCTGGTCTAGTATTTCACTTTGAAATTTCGTATTTATTGTGATTCAGCTGAAACTTCTGTTTTAACATTTGACTTCATTTTATTTAGGACACCTCGTGAACCAGAATGCTCCTATTTTAATCCTAAGCATTAATATGACATCTACTTCTATATTTCACGCATAAGTTACTGGATTTATTTCCCGGGCTCCACATCTTATAGATGCAAATCCGAATTCTAGTGAGAGGCGGGGCTCTAATTTAAAAAACCCAGAGGGGCAGTGTTTCAATAGAATTCTGTAAGGCCTTGGGACACCCCTATGCAGCACTCTAACGCCAGAGGGGAGTTGCTGTCCCTCGGTGCTTTCTAGCATCTCCAGGGTGTGATGTGAGGCAGTGGAGCAGTGGCCGGGGCAGACTTCTTCGAGAGCAGACTGAGACATTGTGGGGACTCCCTGCAAAAAGAGTCACAAGTCAAAGAATTCAGGAACTTGGACCGACGTGACCTCGAGCAAGTTACATCTCTGAGACTTGCTTTCTACATCTGCTGAGTGATGACAATATGTTTCTCACCGCCAAGATCTCGTGAAGCGCTTTCTAAATTGAGAAGTGGGTCCCGGGCCTCAGGAAGAGGTACTGACAGTTACGTTAGACTTGATTTTCGTCTCCCATCTGGAACCGCGTGGACCTTGGAGTCAGGGCCTACGTCATGTTGTCTTTGTCGTCTCTCTTCTGTCCCGAAGTGAAAGCAGTTTTATTGGATGGAACTGTGGCGCTGCTGGCCCGCGTCTGTTTGGAGTGTGTGTGGTGTGGATTTGCTCTGCAGAGCCTCGTGTTTATTTCACCCGTGCTCTTATCACACCCAATCTGGAGAAAGTGAGTGAAGGACCAGTGCCACCCCAACTTCATCACGTCTCAGAAAACCCAAGTCAAAGCCCTTTTAACACATTATGGAATGACTCAGTTTCATTTTTCCAAGAAAGCTTTTGAAATAGTGAACCCAGTTCTCTTTGCTTCTGCTTTTGCTGTGACTCAAAATCTTATTCCTGAGTTTTTGTGCTTTGTTCCTTATTCTTTCAATATCGTTTTCATCTTCTCGAGCCTCTGGGTTTTCAGTGTGCCCTGTGAAGTATATTCACTTGCTCAGACAGGGCTGTGGAGGAAGCGTAGGCCAGGAAGCCCCAGCGAGCTCGAGCTAATGCACGGGAGCATTTAGCTTGGTGATTACTACAATTGTTGCCTAGTGGAACAGTGAGCCATTAGCTGGGTTCTCACCCCCTATTAGTATTACCCTGTAATTTAATCACAATTAGACTCCCAGAAACACAGACATAGGAAACAAGTAGGCAAAGGAGGCAGATGGCACGAAGCAACAGCAATCAGGGGTTTTAATCACAGGCACTGTTTTCAGAAGGGATAGGGCCAAGGAAGGGTGAGGTCAGAGCTTGGAATGAGGTAATTGGGAGAATGATGAAAGGGACTTTGAATTTCACATTTTGGCATTGAGGTTGGGGTCTGCTGAACAGTGACCTCATGGGCTGAGCTGAGCTGAGCTTGTTTAATAGCAATAGCAATAGGGACTGAAGGAGGTCTTTTTATTCCCCCATTAATGATTGACTTTTTAAAGTTGTTTTAAAAAAAATTTTATTGTAGTTTTTCCCATTACCATTTAGTCCCCTTACACCCCCCTACCCCCTGCAATCACCACACTGTTGTCGATGTCCATGAGTCCTTTTTCCTTTTTGCTCAATAAAGGAGGTCTTGAGAGGCGGTCCCTTGACCCTTTCACCTCCTCTTCTTGGAATCTATAGGAGGAAGTTCCCAGAGGAGGGTTTTCTCTGTCTCACTTGGCTTCCTCCCTGATGGCACAAAGCAAGCCCGAGTAGACATATGTTGGAATCAACCTCCTTTCTGAGGGCTCACAGAAGGCTCGGGCCTGGAGATGGCCATTCCCATTGGCTATGCGTCCTACTGAGAAGTGGAGATGTAGGCAGTGTGTATAACTAGGGCTGGAAGTAGAGACATCGGGAGGTAGAAGACATTGGAGAAGGATGCCCTTAGGCCCTTCCACAAGACTGCTGTCCTACTTGAGCTTCAGAAACCTGGGTTGCAGTGTAGAAGGGAGGAACCCCAGACTTGAGCCCTCGAATGACAAGGGAACTATCATAGGTCACACTCCTACATGGAACCGATCCACGAAAGGAAAGCGCCAAGTGTGAAAGTGCAGCCCAGTCCAGCCTGGTCCCTCCTCATTCTTCAATAACAACCACCACCTTTGGGCCAAGTCAAGTTGTTACCAGCAGAGGTAGCTGAGAGTGCTGTGGGGACATGGTGGGGAGCAGGGGGAGGTTGGAGCAAGACAGAGAGCAGATATAAGCAAAATTGTGAAATACTTTGGAAGCCTTCCATGTCTCTTCATTCTCTCTGCTTCTCTTACCAATAAGGATCCAGTCTTCTTACAAATCCACTAATGTATTGAATAACTAAGCACACTCACAGGTGTTAGGAGAGGTTTTTGGGTATTCCAGAAGGTTGTGGAAACCCAAGACTCCTGTCCTCAAATCAGAAGGCAAGATGAGGGTGCATGGAAAACAGGACTTCTGCCTCCTTCTCACTCTTTTGGCCTCAAACTCTCCACTTCTCATGGTAACCTTGTGATCCCAAATTGGGGGCTTTCCAGGACAATTCCAGTTTTAAATATTTTACTTTATTGTCTTCATAAGTACTTGTGAGGCCACATGCCCTGATTTTTGTTATGGAAAAAACCACAAGTACAATTCTAGCTCAGAGTATTTCCCGTCCAGCTGAGTCTACATAAATCTTGCCCTTCCCTGGCACCTAGGCATAGTGGCATTTGGAGGATTTGCTGGAATCCCAGCTAAGGAAAAGTTAGCTTGCAGGTTGATGTAGGAGCAAAAGATAGGCGACCTGTTATTTGAAGCTTGATTCTGAAGCCCCCAAAGGCTTAGGCAAAAACCACTCTCATGATGGACAGAGATTCAGAATTGTTTTCAACGTTAAGCTTCAGACACGTTTATGTGGAGTCATGTTTTAAAAATTCTCTCTCCCGACAGCTCTCGTATAAAAGATCCCTTTAACAGGGAACAGAGCCTTTCCCTCTATATAATGAGAGATTAGAATGAACTGGCCTCTTCCTCCTGGGGCACTGTTTTTCACACTGGAAGTCTCAACCCCTTGTTGGGTCAAGTTAATGGGTCCTGACCTCTGTCAGAACTTCAACACCATATAGATAGATATGGATATAAACAGAGCAGAGAGAAGGGAAGAGGACAGAACATATCACACAACATCACACTTGATTTGGATAAGTATTGTTCCCTGACACTTTTGTTTCTGTTTCATCTACCCATATGCAGGGTGTCTTGGATCACTATGTAAAATGTATTTTTTTTTTGCCTGTGGGTCACCGTAAAAAAAAGTTCAAGACCGCCGTCCTAGGAGAGGTTGCACAGTTGCATATATTCACACTGAAACTGAAACCGCTGCGGCAGACCCTCCTTGGGAGCGGGTTGCACAGAGAAGGGAAGAGCAGCAGGCTGCTGAGCATCCGTGAGGTGAGGACAAACAGTGCAGAAAGGAGGCAGGAAAGGGCCTGAGTGGAAGCCCACTTCCCTTCACCCCCACAACAGCAGCCACAACGCACTGAGAGCCAGCAGCACACCAGGCACTTGGCCAAGCGCCCTAAATCAGCCATCCCTTTCAAGTCTCACCACACCCCATAAGGAGAATGAGTACTATTATTACTGTCTCTATTATATAAATTAGGAACCTGAGGCTCAGAAGGTTCAATAACTTGCCTGAGGTCACACAGCTTGTACATTTCAGACAAAGCTTGGTCTCACAACCAAGTGTGCTCATGCTCTCAAACAATCACAGTAAACAGCTCCTCTTTGGCCTAAGACTGAGGTTTGGTGTTGGCTCAGTATCCATGTTGGAGGTTGGCCAGCCAAGGGCCTTGCCTGGGAGTACAGAGCAGTCAGGACCGGGATGCAAAGGAGCCCAGAATTTGGAGCCCAGGGTCCCGTGGCTGGCTGCAGCCCTCCCCCAGTTCAGCTCCTGCTTGCTGCAGACTACAGTTTTGCCATCACAGAACACGCTGCTAATTATAACCAAACAATGAGCAATCACAGCCCAGCTGGCAGTTTAGCTCTGGTTAGAGGTCTGGCAGGCTTTTCATTAGAATTTCCCTGCCCCCTGAAGGCACAGGGAGCTCTGAACTCCAGCTCCCTGTCCCCCAATCCCAGTCCACCCAGTTCAGCCAGTGCTTACTTAGCCCCAGGCATGCCTGCTCTGGGTTCAGTGCTGCAGGGTGGCATGGAAGGCAGAATTTTGTTCTTGCCTTCAGTGAGCAACCTGTCCTCCCCTCCTGTGAGTTTCCTGAGTAGAATCAAAAAGCCAAGGCCCCTCTGAGCTGGTGGAAAGGAGAGAGGTTTTGGACAGCTTTGTGTCCTTGGCTGCTTCTCTCTGAGGTCCTTTTTGGGCACTGTGAAAATTTATTTTCTGCTGTTCAATAATGTGAGGCACAAAACTGCCTGCTCTGTCAGGGGTGTCCAACCTTTTGGCATCTCTGGGCCACACCGGAAGAAGACTTGTCTTGGGCCACACATTAAATACACAAACACTAATGAAAACTGGTGAGAAAAAAAAAAAAAGGTTTTAAGTAAATTTACGATTTTGTGTTGGGCCACATTCATCACCATCCTGGGCTGCGTGTATGGGTTGGGCACCCCTGGCAAACGATCTCTAGTGGTACTCATTTCTACAGGATGCCCCAGGGAGAAAAACTCTTTCAAAATCTTGGGAAATGTAAACCTGGGCCAATAAAAGAGACACATAAAGTCAAAATAGGCCTTGGAACCCAGAGGGGGAGTTTCCCAAGTGCCTATTTTGAGGGCTCATGACTTTGGCAAGGGCATGAGGGAACAGAGGGCCTCAGATGGTGGATTCGCTGTCTTGGGTTCTGGGGAAGTGGTTGCTGTTAATGTTTCCTGCGCTGAACCATGGACAGGCTGATCCTTGGCCAAACTTCAAAGTGCGTTAGGTTTATCTTTTATCCCCTCATCACTCTCTCACCCTTCCTGGCATCCAACCCCCCTCAGGTGTACCCTCGGGACCATTCTTCCTGCTTCCATATTATGACTGCTTTATCTGCTATCAATCAATCATGTTAATGTCTTTGTTGAAAACTCATCAAGATATTATCCCTCTACTTGGGTCCTGTTCACAGAAGAATCGCAAAGCCTCCCTAGCAGGATGCCTGCCCAGAGCAGGGTGCTGGTCTGCAACATGAATAGAGGAAGAGCTGGGAGGGACACAAGAGGGCCTCTGGTCCTCACTTTCCAGGTGAAGATCTAAGGGCCAGAGGCAGAGTGATTGATTGTCTTGGTTTATCCTGGGTTGAGGAAATTTCCAGGACACAGGGCTTCCAATTTTAAAACCAGACAAATTGGTCACCCCATGAGAGGCTGTGATGAGGAAACCGATATGGGCAGAGTAGGCAGGCGAGAGGAGTTGGTCAGATTTTGTTCACCAGAAAGATGGAAAGCACCAGAAAGACAGGAAGCACCAGAAAGATGGGAAGCACCAGACAGAGGCTAAAGGGAAGGTAATTTTTAAAAGGAGAAATAGATGGAGCCAATAAATACATTTAAAAAGTCCAAACTTACCGGGGATGTAAAAATACACACTAATGCAATTTTTCCCTATTTGTCAAAGATTTAAACGTAAAGCCTGGGAAACTAGCACTTTCACTGCTGATAGAAATATAAGCTGTTTCACTGCTGATAGAAATATAAGCTGTTTCGATCTTTCTGGAGGGCAATTTGGTACCAGGTAACAAAATATCTTTGAGATATCTGTGCCTTTGACCAAGTAATTTCATTTCTTAGAAGCTGGTCTTAAGGAAACAGAAATACAGTCCAAGTGCTGGCCACGGGGATGCTTATTTGTTCATGGCGGCTCCATAACAAAGTCAAGTTGGAGGCAACCTAACCTTTCCTCTTAGGAGGCCAAATGGAAAAGATGAGTTCCTCCTAAGTTTTAAGCAAAGTCATTCAACTCTCCTTTTGTTCTCCCTCAACTTCCAGTTTATGCCCGAAAGCCTACATTTTACACTCAATTTTCTCCCAAAGAGGAATTTTGCCATTGGCGCTTAAGACTATTTTTCCCAGACACGTATAGCTCGCACCACCCCCAGGGGCTGTTCAGTCCTTTGGTGTAGTCACTCTGGTCAAAGCATTTTTGGTAGTCTGTAACAGAAAGCAGTTCAAGCTGTCTCAGGAGGAAGGAGGAGAAGAAGAAAGAATGAATGGTAGCAGGGAGGGATTGCCTAATGCCCTCTGGATAGGCCACTCTTTCAACAGATGGGCTCTTCCATTTAACACAATTCTGTGTCTGAGTCCCTAACTTTGGCACTTACTAGCTGTATGCCCATAAGCAAGTTACTTAACCTCTCTGTACCTCAGGGGCTTCATCGGTAACAAGAGATTGTAAATAATTTATATAATACTTACTACATGGCAGGCTGTGGTATAATAAAAAATATATTTGGGGGGGAACATTTTGTAAAGTATATGATTGTCTCACCACTATGCTGTAGACCTGAAACTAATACAAAATAATATTGAATGTAAACTGTAATTGAAAAATAAAATTAAAAATATGTATTTGGCCTTTGTCCCTGGTTCTGGCACAGAGCTCCTAAAAATCATGAAATTTCATGCCTGATACTGTAGTAGTGCATTTTTTTAATTCATAATGAGCTCTTTTGGACCACATCTGGGTTTATGCTAACGAGATGACTCAGGGTGCAGCCTCTAGAAGGCTCAGGACGGAGGCTGGCCACCAAAAAGATCAAACAGGTACAATGAGGTAAGATTAGATCAGCCCCATCCATCCCTCAGTTTCTGGAGAACAAAGATGGTCTGGGATTGTTCAAGCTAAAAAACTCTTGAACAGCAAGACCCAGAAGAGCTTGTTGGTTGGTGAATGTGTAGGAAGGGTGGTGCACCCGAATTTCATGGGGACAGAGGCTCCTGTGTCTGGACCCACCCTATGTACCTCCTCACCTGGCTATTCACTCACAGTCTTTATAATGAACCCATAAATATAAGTGAAGTGTTATCCTGAGTCCTATGAATCATTCTAGCAAATTACTGACCTGAGGGGAGCTGTAGTAACCCTCAAATCTGTAGCTGTCAGAGCAGAAATGTGAGAAGTCTGGGCTGAGTCCTGTAACTTGTGTTATCTGGTGTTAACTCCAGGGAGGTAATGTCAGAATCGAAGTGAATTGTTGGACACCCAGTTGCTGTCAGAGAATTGCTTTATTTCAGAAAACACCCCAACAGCGCCACACGTGGCACTGTGTAAGCACTAAGTAGTAGCTCAGTTAGTCCTTTTAACTTTATGAGATACATACTACTATTTTCATCTGGCTGTGTATGTGTGTGCTCAAACTCTGCTTCACTTCTTCCTCTTCTTTCTAACAAGCTTTCTCAGGATCTTTATTCTCTCCTAACTTGTCTGCCCTAGTGGCTCCTTAGCGGCCACTCAGCATTAACACCACCACCCTCCCCCCAGGCTCACAGATTAGAACCTGCAATGTCCCTTTGTGTCTCACCTGCTGTCAAATTTGGCTCCCTATGGTAACTCTCTTCTCTCTTCCCCATCACTCCTCCATTCATTAAAGACCTTACATCTGGTTCACTGCCTTTCTCTATACTCAGTACATCTATATACTGAGTGCATCACTATACTCGGCATCCCTCCTGGGCCCTTTAGTGTCTCTTAGATGACCTTTCCAACACTCTGCCTCCCCGTTCACTAATCTGCTAGCTACTTTTCCCTTCCTTCCCACCTCAGCCACCTGCTTCCATCATCTCATCCTGGGTCATCTCACCCGCATCAACTGCCCCTATTTAGGAATCTCTATTTCGAGTAGCTCTCTCTGACCACTACCTCAAATCAATTTGCTTCCCACTCCTATATTTGCTCATGCCCTCAGGGACCTCTCTTCCATTCAGTGGTTGCCCAGTCCCTTTATCATCCCTCTAGACCATTACCTCCCTCCCTTCTCAACTGATAGTCCATCATAATAAACATACCTGCATATACTCTTATCATTTGTAATGCTATTAAAAAATGCCTGCAAATTCTTTGGCACTTGTATGAGTTGTTTTAGGCTGCCATAAAATATCATAGACTGGGTGGCTTAAACAACAGAAATTTATCTTCTTGCTCTTCTAAAGGCTGGAAGACTAAGATCAAGATTCTGGCTCATTCAGTTTCTGGTAGGGGCTCTCTTTTTGTTTTGAGATGGTCACCTTCTTGCTATTCCTTGTATATGCATGGAGAGAGAGCAAGCAAGGGAGCTCTGTGTGTCTGTTCTTATAAAGACACTAATCCTGTGGGATCAGGGCCACACTTTCATGAACTCATGTACCTTTGAACTTCCTTAGAGCCCATCTCCAAATACAGCCGCACTGGTATTTGATATATGGTTTTCCTATTGTTTATAATGAACCATAACCATAACCATCCAGTCAATAACAATGCTTTTCCCTTCAAAAAGTAGAGTCCAATTACCCTCCCCTTGAACATGGACTAGACCTCATGACTTGCTTCTAACAAATAGAATGTGGCAAAAATAATACAATGTGACAAGTCATGAAAGGATAGCTTCAGCTTGGTTCCCCCTCTAAGATTGCTGCTTCTGGGATAGGCCATCTGTTATGTTGCGAGGACATTTACGCAGCCCGTGAAGAGGTTCGTGTGGACAGGGACTGAGTCTGTTTGCTAATAGCCACCTCTGGTTTGCCAGTCACGGAGCGCACCATCTTGGAAGCAGATTCTCCAGTCTGGTCAAGCTCTCAGATGACTGCAGTTCAGCTAACGTCTTAACTGTACACCCATGGCAGACGCCAAGCCAGAACTGTTCTGCCAGGCTGCTTACAAATTATAAGTTCTGTCTCACAGAAACCATAAGATAATGAATGTCTGTTGTTTGAAGCCACTAAGTGTTAGGATAATTTGTTTACTAGAAATAGATAATACAACCATCTTGACCTTCATTCCTCCCCACCTATGGACTTGGCAAAACCTCAACTCTGGTCAAATCTAACTTTCAGCTCTTCCATGACTGTATTCCAGCTGCTGATTGTGGCTAGAGAAAAACACGTGACTGTGCTGAAAGGTCATCCTTTGAACTCAAGATCTTTGACCTTGGGAGCACCATATTGCTGCCCAGCAATCCTCCAATCTCACCCCCAGGCAAGTCACTCTTCTACTCCTTGTGACAACTATATCACACTTCTCTCTTCTCAGGTCTTCATACAACTCCCCCTTATCACTTTCAGCCAATGGTGTATTTTTTTTCCTCACTGAGAAACTAGAAATCAGAAAAAAAGTTCCTGATCCTCCCACCCCCAAAAATATCATCCTGTAGTACTCAGGCTCTCACACTTCTCCTTCCTTCCTCCTACGATGAATGGACCATCCATGTCTGTCTGAGGCCAGGACCTCCCCTTGTACACTGGATCTCTTCCTTTCTTGCTTATTAAAAGCCATGACTCCAGCAATTATCTGCTCTCTCCTCCACATGGTCAAATTTTCTCTTAGTATGCCATTCCTATTAGCATACTAATGGAATATAACTCTCACCTTTAAAAAAAAAATCTTGACCCTACATTCCCCTCCACTGACTTCACCATTTGCCTGCTAACCATTCATAGCAGAACTTAAAAAATACTTTGCCTGTATGTTTCTGTTTCTTCCTATTCTCTGTCACACATACTCCAGTCAGGGATGTGCCCCTCCCATGAGTGTGCAACCACATTTATCAAGGTTCCCAATGATTTCTATGCTGACAAAGTCAATGGTCAATTCTCTGTTCTTACATGACCCATCAGCAGCAATCAAAGTCACCTGATCACTCCCTTCTTGAACACTTTCTTCAGTTGCTTCCAGACACCAGAGTCTACCGATCTTCCTCTTACTACACCAGCTGTTCCTTTTCCGTTTCTTCACAAGCTTTGAAAATTGGCATGCTCTAGGACTTAATTCTTGAATTGCCTCTCCTCTCTTTCTTGCACTTCCTTTCTTCTCGCTTCCTCCTGGGGTGGCTTTATGTGGTCCTATGGCTTTAAACACCATCCATGTGCTGCAAGCCCCCTTGTTTATATCTCTAATCCAGAGCCTCTCCCAGAATGAATGAAAGCAAACTGTCTTCAGCTTTCTCCCTTTTTTGGCACATCTCTCCCCCACTCTCTGTGGTTTCTCTTCTCCTGATATCGAGATTTTTCATACTCAAGGGTAACGGATAGGATTAAAACATTAGCTAGTGCTCAGCTAGCTTTGCACATAATGGAAATATTAATCAAATGTAATGAAATTATTCCTTTCAAGGAACAATATTTACATTTGGCCTACAGGCAGAGTTATGCCTCTCTACTGATGAAATTTCAGCTATGGGCATATGGGATTTCATTCGAATTAGGCCTGGGATAGAAAGGGGGATGTATGTGGATTGTTGAGGGTGAGAAACTGTTCCAGAATCCCTCAAATATTGATCACTGATTCAGTCTTGCTGTAGAAGGTGCTTGTGCTTATCTTTTTTGGTCTTGTTGTAGTAAAGATCAGCACAGCCCCACCCTGAGTTTTAGTGGTTCCTGCCTTGCTGTGGTAGTGCCATAATTAGGTCATGGTAGTGACAATTTGTGGATTCATTTTCACTTAGTTTTTCAGAGACACTATTCTTAAGCCACTAATTAAACCCTTTACTTGGCCCACAATGGTGGATATTCAGTCTAAAGATGCAAATTAGACATTCACATTTGACTGGATCATTTTCAAAAGTTTCACATGTTAGAACCTCCATAAATAAGAATGTAATTTTACTTCCCTCCATTTTACAATGATAAGATGAGACTCAGTGAGGTGACAACAGTGTGAAAGTCAGGGTCATTGAATCAGTCTGGGTCTTGTCACTCCAGACAGTGAGAGAGTTACATGAAGGGGCTGTTTACAGGGTTCAGGTAAGCAACAAGGATGAGGAAGCAAGGGAACGTAGTAACAGGTCCCAGAGACCAGCAACAACAGGGACTTTTTATCACCTCTGGGCTCAAGGGGCAAATGTAGAGTAGTGACCAGATCCCAGGGGCAGATACAGCTAGAGATGGCTTTGGACAGCAGCCTTGACTGACCATCAGCCCAGCAGGGTTAGAACTGGCAGAATAAACAGCCTGACCTCCTCCTCCTTCCTTCCTCTTGTCAATGCCCCCCATTGGCCAAACTTAACCAGAAACCAGGGGACAGGGTAGTTTCTTGGTATATAGACCGACCATACAGGTCAGCCTCCTGGATCTCAGAGCAGGGTAGAGACGGCTGGAGAGTAGAGCTGGGGAGCCAATGGAGAATATCTTACAAACCTGTTCTCAATAACAACTTCAGGAGTCAAAGCTATTAGAAGGCAATACTCTCAGGATGGATGGTTCATGACCCCTGTCCACACTAGCAAAAACAACTAAAGCTGATGTTCTACTTCAAGGTGAGGTATGTGATGGTTAAATTTACGTGTCAACTTGACTGGACTGAGGAATGCTCAGATAGCTGGTAAAAAATTATTTCTGGTGTGTCTGTGAGGATGTTTCTGGAAGAGATTAGCATTTGAATCAGTAGACTGGGTAAAGAAAATTGCCCTCCTCGACACGAATGGCATCAATCATCCAACCTGTTGAGCCCCTGGAGAGAACAAAAAGATGGAGGAAGGGCGAATTTTCCCTCTCTCTTCTTGAGCTGGGATGTTCATTTTCTCCTGCCCTCAGCCATAGAAACTCCTGGTTCTGGGGCCTTTGGACCCCATGACTTATACCAGTGGATCCCTGGGTTCTCAGGCCTTTGAACTTGGACTGAAGGATACCACTGGCTTTCCTGTTTCTCTACCTTGCAGATGGCAGATCATGGGACTACTTGGCTTTCATAATCATGTGAGCCAATTCCTATTACATATATTACTACATATATATCCAATTGGTTCTGTTTCTCTGAGGAATCCTGATTAACATATAGTATTAGAATAATCTCTATGTATGAGACTGGAAGTCTGTTTCCCAACCATGCTTATGTGACAGGGACAAGATTTATTGAAGCGTGAGTATTGTAGGCAGAGTTCTGGCTTAATAACTGTGATATTTAGATCTTCTGATATAGAATTGGGAGAATGAGTGGAAAGAGAGACTGGAGGAAACAGGAAAGGACTGAATACAAGAGGCTAAATCAACCTCCATAACAAAGAGCTCAGAAAGAGGGGAGACACTTGGGTGCTGGAGAGAGTAGAGGAGCTTTTGACTTGTAAAGGCCTTTGAGTAGCTATGGATATGAGAGAGTTAGGGAGGAGAAAAGAGGGTTTTAGGAAAACCTTGCAAAGTGTTTATATCTCTTCAAAAGATAAGAATAAATATTGGAATTTCTTTTAAAATGACTTTCAGTTGCTGGACCGTGTCTCTTTATATGATCTCCCAGCACGCCAAGGCCATATGGGGCCCATTCCTTTACTAGAGTTACACTAAAAGGCCTCTGGACTGTTTTGGCAGTTGAGGTCTGGCCAGAAACCACTCTACACCCCATGCTGTCCATCCTCTGCACAGGACACAAGCACAGGATCTTCTGAGGACTCAGCTTCCTTCCAGGCTGTGGTACCTTACACAGGATCACTGTAAAGTGGAAGGGATAACCATTTCCCGCAGAGGCCAGAGAGGATAAACAAGTGACCAAAACAAGTGACCATCCACCAGGCTGTCTAAAGGAGAAAGGAGGCATATTACCCCAGGTCTCCCACTCCGTGTGGCCTGCATTCTACTCAGCTGAGACTGGCTGAAGATTCTGTTCCCTTCCTTTCTAGAAAGTGAAGACCCATCTCCTCTTTCCTTCCAGAGAAGGCTCAGGCTTTTGCCAAGGGTCTGTGTGGGACAAGACTGGAGCCTGAGCATTTACAAAATCATTTCTTTTGAGTCTTTCATTCCTTTCGTGAAGGTAGTTTAAATTGCACAGGGTGAGGTGCCAAGCCCAAGGACTAGGACTTGGGGGTCTGAGCATTGAGGCATGCCATCTATACCACATCCTGAACTTGGTATGGAGGCTGTGATCGGGATGGGATGTTTCCCAATGTGGGCTAATGAAATGTGGGAAGACATGGACTGACGGGTCCTGGTAAGAGGCTTCCACTTTCTTTCACGGAAACTATCAAAAAGGCAGCTTGCATTCTTTCTCCTGAGAGGGAATGAAAGTGCATACAGCTTTGGCTGCTGCTGGTGACCAGGTTGCAACCATGAAGGCTAAGAGTCTTAGGATGAAGCTGACACCTTGGAGAAGGGTGGAGAGACAAAACAAACACACATACATACACATACACAGAGCCAATGGATCAGACCTTGCAGAAAGCCCACCTACCTCAAATTTTTTTATTTTCCTGGAAAGATAGCTTCCTTTTATTGTTTAAGCCAGTTTGAGCTGTTTTCTGTTATCGCAATAAAGATTACCCATCTTCCTGATACCTTATGGCAGCTCAGACTCTGTGCTGCAGACTCCAGAACAGGAAGGCACAGTCTAGTCTGGGGAGATTCTGTCCTCACATAGGTGGTGGGTCACTGCGTCACTGGATTTTAACCCTTTTGGGGAGGGAGGGAAGGTCAGGCAAGCTCATCTCGAAGCTTGAGGGGAGAGAGTGATGAGTCCAGTCATTCAGCAAAGCCATGGCTGAAAAGATACCTCCTGTGCTTGAACATGACCCTCTGGGAACTCAGAGGGCATGGGCTGCTAGAGGCAGGTCAGCCATGTGTTCTTTGCCTGGGGTTCCTAGGGATCCATGGAAAGGTATCAGGAAGTCCATGAAACCATGACAATGTACGAGGAATTTTGTGTGTGTACATTTTTGTTTAAATGATATAAAGTACGCTACATCCACCTGCTTGGGTTCCCTCTTGTCATAACCCCTCTTCCTTCTTACTCTCCAGAAGGGATAAACTTCTGAAAGATCAGAGATGGTAGATAAACCCATTAGATAGAAAAAATAATTTTTAAGTTACTGGGGACTTTGCCAGTCTACTGGGAGAGGAGAGCAGGGGGCATGTGTCCTGAAGTAAAAAAATCCATCAGGAAGTAAAAACAGCCACAAGCTTAGCTGAAGGAGAATAATGAAGATTAGACCTGCCCTCTGTGTAGAAAATCCAGGTGCATGGATGCACATGAACAGGTACCCACATATGCCACATGCCCTGTGTGAGTATGGGATAACAATGAACACTTGCATTGTCTGATGGTTTTCAATGGGCATTTCCATCACTCTGCCTCCTGTGGGCCATGGCCACTAGGTCTCATGTTTTCCCAGGTTCACAAAGTGTAGTGCCCAGGGTCCCTCAATAAATGGTGATGCTACGACCCAAGTTCAGGTATTCTGTTTCCTCTTTTGGTGCTCTGACCTCTACATCAGTGGTTTATAAACCTGACTGATTATCAGCATCACTGGGATGCTTCCCTACCATGCAGAGTCTTGGGTTCGGCTCCAGCCCTAGAAACTCTGATTCAGTCTGGAGCAGGGCCTGGATATCTGTACTTTGGGAAGCATACCAGGTGAATCTGAACACCATTTTGGTTTTTGGAACAACTATATAAAGAGCACTGTGTGTGTATGTGTGTGTATATGCCCTCCCCCAGACAGGCTTAGAAAACCTGTAGAACAGGTGATCCATCTTGGATGCTTCTCATTCCTCTTTTAAGGCTCTTCTGCCCTTTAGCCATCCTTCCTGATGCCTCATGGTTCTTTTCCTAACCCCTTATCAGATGGTAGCTTAGTCACTTTCAGGGGGTGGTACATTGTCCCAGTGGAATATTAGGGATGAATAATCATTTAAGTTCAAAAGTAGTAAATCTCTGATGGTAGGATTTTAGGCTTTGGGACAGATGAATTGGATGCAGGGGATCTTGTAGGGAGAGGAGCCATCTGACCACACTGTGTAGTGATTGCGCATTTGCCATGACAGCTCTCCACCACAGAACTCCCATGTGCACATCATAGGCTTGTATGCATAGCGTACAAACATAACCCCCACAAAACAGAATGAATAGTAAACACACAATGACCAGGTGGGTTTTTAGAGCATGCAAGCTTTTCTCAGGGGAAAAAATTGATGAAAGCATTTTAGTGTCAAATCTCACCAAGAGGCATGCTCTTGAAGCTGGGAGAGAGGCCTGCAGAAATACAAATTTGTCATGGAAACGCTGACAAGGCTTCATTCGAGGGATGCTTGCAGGTGCAGCCCGGAATGGCGCAGCCTCTTGTGGCTTATTTACATCCTGGCCCACTGAATGAATTCTCTCTTCCTGTTTCCTGGCCCTTGGAAAGTCAGCTGGCCTTCCAGGGAACTGGGGGGTTCTTACCAGGGGGTGGCTGTGTCTCTCTTGGTGGTGGTTTTCAGATTTCTGAAGCAAAGTGTAGCGGAGGGGGGATGGTCTTAGGATCAGTTTCACATCTAGGAGGAGTAGAGAAAAGAAGGAAGGAGGGAGAGAAGGAAGGAAGGAAGGAAGGAAGGAAGGAAGGAAGGAAGGAAGGAAGGAAGGAAGGGAGGGAGGGAGGGAGGGAGGGAGGGAGGGAGGCAAACACTGACTCTGAGTGGCAGGTACAACACTAGAAACACATAGGCATCATCTTCATGTCTTTATCACCATCACTGTAACCCATCAAGTTCTAAAAGGTCATTTCTATGTTACAGAAAAAGAAACAGGCTGGCAACACCCAGAGTGGGAGTGTACAACTACATCATTGGGTAGAGCAGGTGGCTGGGTAGTATGAGGGTTAGGAAGCTGTCCACGAACCCACCACTTTTGTTGATGCCAAAGGCCTCAAGCAGGGCCCAAAGGCCTTCCCTTGACAAACAGTGAGAAAGATGGAAAGGGAGTTCCTTCTGGGAGAGGATGCATAGTGACCACTCTCAGTCCTGGCAAGGGGTAGATGACTAGCCACAGACCCTGTGCCATGGACAGTCTCAAGGGATCCCTAAAGATATGGATTCTCTCTTCTTCCAAATGAGGCCCTGCGTGTTCTGGCAGGAGCCAGAGAAGGGCATCAGCTTCTTTATGGAGCAAATGGTCAGGGCCTGAGAAGTCTGGGGAAAGGAAAAGGTAGTTTCTGTCTGTGGGAAGTTTCCATTCGGTGGGGAAATTGTGGTTACATCGGGGCTCCCAATCCAATCTGACAAGGGAGGCAAGAGCTCTGCACATGAGAAGTCCAAGAAAGATAGAAGACAGAGGGCACAGCCCATGCATTCCAAGGCTCACAGTCTAGAGAGAGAAGACTTATTTCTTCAACCCTGGCCCCCCGACTAACCAATTCAGAAATTGAAGAGCCACCAACCCTGCCCTGGACCATGGCGAGAGCTAGAATGAGACAGACCCCATAGCCCTCTCCTCTGTGCCTGCCTGGTCTCAAAGCATCCTCCACAGCCCTTTCTATCAGAGTGGTCTGCTCCTGGGAGACCTGCAGCTTTGGCCAGGCCCAGAGGCTCTGCTGGGAGGCCGGTTTGCAATCAGGGCTGTTGTGATCAAGCCCACCTTTCCTTTCCCACCAGGAGCCTCAGGATCTTGGGAGATATTCCAGGGCTGGCTCTGATATGAATTTGCTGCTCAGTGTGCCAGGCGATCAGAGCTGACTCCTCTCCCTTCTCCCTTGGAGGTGTTGATAGTAACAGCAGAGACGAGCTGCCAAGTTGGCAGGAGAACAGAGAACAACAGAGAGACTGTGCACTGCAGATTGAGGGGGGCAGGGAGCAGTGAGCCAGCTGAGGGCTGGGCCAGAGTAGCAGTTTGTTTATCCTGAGATCTGAATCGAAAGGGTCCCTCCAGTCTGGGCAGCCAGCATCTTGCACAGGGAAACGAGACTATGGGGAAGGAGGTGTCTCCAGGGGAGGCCAGGAACAGTGGTGCAGGGTGAGGGCTCTAGGGGTCTCCAGGATCTGGGTGCTGCGAGAGTTGGTGGGAAGGACCTATGGCTGGGCCTGAAGCCACCAGCCAGCCTGGACCCTGACGGCATCCCAGGCCTCAGAGGCGGGCTAGAGATCCACCTCTGTTCCTGCTGTTGATGAAGTAGCTGTGGAGTTTCCAAATAGAAATGGACGGGCGGTGAGGGTGGAGGGGTGGGGGAGCTGTGAGTCTGAAGCTGCTTGCTCCGAAGAGGACCTTAAGAAGACACCCATGCTGTCAACCATTTGATCTCATCGAGCCTCAGAGATTAATATCCACTTCAGAGCTTTGTGTGAGGATTCAACAAAGTAGTGATAGCAAAAACTTACCAACTGCTTACTCCACGGTAGACAATGTTCTAAGAGCTTTATGTGTATGAATACACTTAATCTTCAAATGGCTTTATCAGCTGAGTACTATTATTATTCCCATTTTATTAATAAAACAAACGAGGCACAGAGAGTTTAAGTAATTTACCCAAGGTCACAGAGCTCTCACTACGACTCCCCCCAAACAGGGGACCCAGGCTCTGACCTCCTCCTCCGGGACTCCATGGGGCCCTAGCGTTGTCTTCCCTGCCATCTTTGGTCCTCATTACCTCGCTTATCCTCGGAGCTGGAACCGTTTCTCCCTTGAGAATCCCTGGCCTTCCCTGTTCCTCTCCTCCTCCCTTAGCCCCCTCCTCCTGCCTGAGGCAGAGCAGAGGAATTCTCAGCTTCCTCTAGTTACCCTCAGCCTGCAAAGAAAACAATCTGCTGTGTCTGCTGCTAGCTCTTGTCTCGTGACAGCCACAAGCCATTTGCTCAGTGCCACCCCCAACCTGTGCTGTAGGTAGAGATGGGAGCCTAGTGCTGGACCCCACTGTCCTGCATGAGACTCTGGGTCAGTCACCTTAAGGCCAGGCCTGGCAGCCACTGAAAGGGAGAGGCCTGGGCCAAATAATTTCTTGAAGACCCTTTTAGCTCTAAGAGCTGTAACTGAAGGGTGATGTGCTGCATTCACAACTTCTTCCTGGGGTGGGAAGCCCAGTAGATAGACACATTCCCTATATTTTGGGGGAGTTCATGAACGCAGTCTTGCAAATTAGTAACTAGCTTTACAAGTCCACTGAACTCTGCTACCGGCCACCCTTGTCTCTTAGGAGGTACCTTTGCTGCTTTCTGGGCAGCCAGCCAGAGCTACCTCCTGTCAGCTGGGAGGTAGCCAAACCAGAGCCAGGAGCCTGGATTACCTGACTGCTTCCTAGGCCCGAGGTCCTCCCTGGGACAATGAAACCCCAATTGTCAGTACACTGTATAGATGTCTGAGAACAACACTGTTTTATTCGTGTGGGTATGCTGGCTACAGATTCACCCTTCTAGTTGTTCCTTTAGGTAACCAGGTAGGGCTGGGAAGCTGGGGTGGAAACTCTGCTATGGATAACTCAGCAGGAAATGGAATGTTCTAAATTTTATACTTGTAGAACAGAGAAAGCAGGAATATGGTACATTCTAGTCAGAAACTTATAGTTAAAAGAATGTTTAATCCCCAGGAATCAGCTGGAGCATGGCGGTCACTAATTATGTCATAGCCCAGCAACGTCTTTCTCCGTGCTCACTGCCCAAGCAGCCCCAAAGAGTCCCTAGGCACGGGAGTGTCCTCTGTCTGGGCCTGGGAGCTGGAGGGAAGACTGACGCATCTAAGCAGAGAAAAGGTCCTGACATATTTCAAGACACACCCAGAGGTAGTTGCCCATCACCACACAGAGCTGACCGCCATCCATCTTGGTCTTTGGGGTCCAAAATATTGAACTTGCTTTATTGGAGATCTGCTTTTTTCTATGAGAAAAACATCTCCATTGTTGTAATAGAAGTCAGAGAGAGGAAGTCAAGTTGCTGGCATACATCTGTTCTGGAAGTTACAAGGGTCTTTTTTTATTGCTGCCAGAAATGCATTTACTCTTCCAGACAGATCCTGAGGGGCTCACTGATGATCAATGACAAGGAGTCCAAGGGGTGAGTACAGAGGGAGACTGCAGTGGGTGGGAAGCAGCTGCCTTCCTCCTGCGGCTGGTTCTGTTTAGCGCCAGGCAGTGGTCAGATGAAAAGTGTGAAATCAGGAGAGGTGAGAAGCAAAGAACCAGAGCTGAAAGGACAGGGAGAGTTCACCAGGGGTGAGAAGATGAAAGTAAGAGCCAGAGCTCACAGTGAGAGAGCCCCAACGGACTGGGGGAAGGGAGACTGAGGGAGAGGGAGGGCCTTGGTGGGGGCAGGGAAGGAGGGACCCATCCCAGCCCTTGACCTTCTTGGATAGCGTGCATGGCAGGCCAGCCCAGAGGCAGGAGGATGCCTAAGATGACCTGTAAGAGTTTCTTCCCTCTGGAGGCCTCTGTAGAAATCCAGAATGGGTGAGTCAGAAGTGGGTCAAGGTTCAATTTTCCTAAAGAAGCCCTGAGCTGGAGACAGGATGCGTTGACTCCTTATTTATTTATGAGGCTATCGATTATAATGCAGCTTTTCCACAGGATCCTGAGGTAGCTAGAGTTGGGAGAAGATACCTTTTACCAGTTAGCTTCCTTTGTCCTGGAGATGGCAGGTGCTGTCCCCCTCCCTCCCCTTATTCTTCCTCCTCTCCTCACCTCTTCTACAGCCCTCACCCCTGTGTACCCTGACGACTGGGGGCTCAGGACAGCCCCTCTAGTTTCCTTTTCTCCCAGGTCTGGCTGTTCTGGGTTTTTCTCAATATTTAGGACACACTCCAACACCCCAAATCCTAACAGCAGGGCATTGCTTAACTCAAGTACAGAGCTGTAAAAGCATCTGGGATCCTTCTGGCAAAACCCTTATGTTTTACTGAGAAGAAACAGAGGCCAAGGGGAAGGGATTTTCCCAAAGTCTACAAGGAGAGACACAACCTAGACAAGAACCCTTGTCCCCTCTGCAGTCTGCCAGCAGGGCCTCTCCTTTGTTTTGCACCTGATGAAATCTTTGCTCTCAGTCAGCCCCACTCCAAAATAGGGTTGAAGGAGGTTCTGTATTATCCCAGAGGAAAACAGGCTAGGGATAAACTGAGGCTGATCAGCCTCACTTGGCCTTTCTCCCCATCTGCCACCTTTCCTGAGGCCTCTCTCAGCCTTGATGTCCCAACACCAGCCCTCTGGCAGGCAGAGATGCCCATGTCCACTGGTCCTTGTTCAAGAAAATGGCTCATTTCCCTCAGTCCTGATTCTCGGGCTTGATCTGCCAAGAGGCAGGGATAAGCCTTTCCAGGTGGGTGGAATCCAGGAGACAGACCAACACACTGCACCAAGCCCCGAAGGCTGGCTCCTCATCTTTGGAGACCCTGAAGTTTAGTTCACCAGAATGTGGCTCTAAAGATGAGGACCATTGCTTGGGGCTAGGTGGGCAATCTGCTCTCTCAAAGTTGCCTGTGCCATTGTACTTCTCCTTAAGTTCATTTTGGCATTGTGTGTTCCAAAAGTTAACCCCAACCCAATTTACCGGCTTCACCTCTTTCCCCCTTTCTAACAGGCTATGCTCTATTCAACTGGAATTCCACAAAAATACCACATTTTTTTTCTGTGCCTCTGCCTTCTAGAATGCCCTACCCATATGCTCTACACATGCAGAAAACTCATATTCTACATTATGTTCCCCAATTGTACCAGCTGACATCCATTGAGCTCTACCATGTGCTGGACACTATACTTTTCTCCATAACCTCAAAATTGTCCTCATTTCTCCATTGGGTTAGACAGTTATCATTAACGGGCAAAGTCAGAATCTGAGCCCAGGACTGTGTATCCAGAGTCTATACCTCAGCCACTAGATTACATTACCTCTCAAGAAACAGCCACCATTTCCCACATTCTCTCTCTCTTATCTGGAATCTTATCTACATTTATTATGCATCATTTTTAAATTTTTTCCTGTAACTACTTTTATATCTTAACTTCCTTACTAGACTGGGAGCTCTTCAAAAGTAGGGCATGGGTCATATTTGGTGTGTCACCAACACCAGGCCCAGCGCTAGCACAAAGCAGGGGGCCATTAAATGTGTTCTGGATGAAGGAATGAATTCATGACTGAATGGATTTGAATCGTGGTGAGATCTACCGTCTGCTCTTGGTGGAACACGGAGTTGGAACTCACTTTTCTGAAGGGCCTAGCTTCACATTTCATTTTCTAAGGCACCATGGGACATGAAGGGAATGGAAGCGTTTCACAGATGAGTAAGAACAGCAAGGCAAACCCCTGCCTGTCTGTAATTACAGAGCCTCTTGGAGCTGGCTGCTGTTGGCAGCATGCTGGGGAATGTGTTTTCGATTCTCCAGGTTGGGAACTGCAGGTACTATGGATTGCTTTGTGAGATCCGACCTGGCTGTGAAAGGAAAAGAGAACGAAGGATAATAAAAGCTGTGAGCAATGGCTTTGTCAGGTGCAGGGTCTTCTCCAGGAGGGAAGGCCTCCAGCAGGCAACCCACCTTCAGGACCCACCTGGGTAGGGCAGAGGGGAATCTGGCCACCCTTTCTGTGGTGGGCTCTTCTGGGATCAGGAACTCCACATGGAGTTGCTCACAGCAAGGTGGTCTCTAGCGGGGTTAAGGGCAGTGTCAATGCACTAGCAGTCCTTCCGAGTTTAGAAGGGGTAACAGGAGGCTCTAGGGTGGTGTGACGGCATCAGCTACAGAGGGTGTGTGTTTGTGTGTGTTCGTGCTCACCCGAGTGTGTCAGGAGCAGCGAGGGGGCCCAAAATGGGACTGTGCTTCTTTCAGGACCTTGAGGTTCCCAGCTGGGCTCACTTTCTCTGAGACTGTTCAAGACTCAGCTTTTCTGGTCCAAGTTTAGAACAGGAAGACTCAGCTTTTCTGGTCCAAGTTTAGAACAGGAAGATCAGGTTCCCAGCTGGGCTCACTTTCTCCAAGGCTCTGTTCAAGACTCGGCTTTTCTGGTCCAAGTTTAGAACAGGATGATCATGCCTGGGAGAATGGTTTCCAGCTCTACCACTTTCGTTGAGAGAAAGTGAGCTCCCACCCACCACTCCCAGCCGCATTCCCACAACTGTATGTTCATCTCTTGCCCACACAGAACAACAGTCTAAAAACCTTGCCTTTGCATGGTACTTTTACTGTGATACTTGTATTTTCAAAGCCCATTTACATCCACTGTTGCCTTCCATTCTTACAACAGCCCCTCCAAAGGTGCAGAGAGCTGATTCTTTTGATTATAGATGAGGAACTGGGTCCCAGAGAAGCTATGTGATTTGGGTCACATAGCAAGTTAGCATTGGAGCCCCAGGGAACCCTTCTCTGGCTTCCTGATTCCAAGTTCTTTCCTATCCTCAGCTCTGATTCTCCACTCCCTCATCTCCTTCACCTCCTGTTTCCTGAAAGGAAATCTCCATAGAGAGATTCACACGCCATTAGTGACATGTGTATCAATTCTCCTGGTGCTGGGTAAATAGCAACTCAAAACAGTCACCCTCCTCACTTCCTTCCCCCCTTCCTGCCCTACCAACCAGGAGGAAGCTCACATCAGTGTAGCTCTTTCTGAAAGGGTTGGGGCACGTGCCATGGAGCTTTCCTGAGAGGACAATCAGGACTGAAGACTGGGCAACGTGTTGCAGGTTTCCCTTTTTCTCACCTCCCAAACTGGGAACCTAATGGTCACTGGATGGCCATTTCTTTGAGACTTAGAGTCCTCTAGTCTGGCTTTACCCTCCATCTGAAACTTTGTTTATCTGGCTTTAGGGTGAGTCATTCATTGATTCATTCATTGATTCAGCAAATACTTGTTGACTACTGACCACGTGCCAGCCTTTGCTCATGGTGGGATACCACCGTGAGCATGACAGGCAAGATTCCCACCAGTCTGGGGAAGGACACAGTTTGTTGGCACACTATTATTTGGGGTTGGAGTGGAGTGAGGTCAGGATAGAGAAGTAATAGGAGCTCAGAGAAGCAGGATAGCTAGGAAGGCCTCCCAGGGAAGAGACATGTCTAAGCTGAGGCTGGAAAGATGAGTGGAGCATTAAGTCATCCAAGACAGGAGAGTGTTCCAGGCACAGGGAATAGCATGGGTGAAGGCCCAGAGGCTAGAGAGCAGCTGGTGCATATAAGAAACTGAGAGAAGTGTGTGGAGCTGGAGCACAGTGTGCAAGGGGCAGGTAGAGGGAGGAGGTGGAGAAAGAGCAGAGGTTGGGTCTGAGCCATGGAAGGCCGGAAAACCATATTGATTAGAATGAGCTTTATCCCAAAGACAATGATAAGCCACTGAGAGGTTTTAAGAAAATGTGTGATGTGTTCAGATCTGTGTTTTAGAAAGATCCTTTTTGCTTTTGTGGGGAGCAGTGCTATTCAATAGAAATATAATGAGAGCCACAAACATGAGCTACATGTGTAGTTTGAAATTTTCTAGTAGCCACATTAAAAATGTAGAAAGAGACTTCCAGTCAAGATGGCAGCATATGCAGACATGCCTCGCCTCTGCACAACCACATCAAAATGACAACTAAAATATAGAACAACCATCACTCAGAACTGACAGAAACAGAGTTGAATGGAAGTCTGACAGCTGTGCAATTAAAGAAACTTTATCCATCCAGACTAGTAGGAGGGGCACAGAGGCGGAACGGGCTGGTCCCTCACCTATGTGTGGTGGATAAAAATTCAGGAGGGACGCCCTGCCTGGGGTGCCTCAGTGGATTGAGGGCTAGCCTGAGAACCAAATGGTCTCTGGATTGATTCTCAGTCAGGGAGCATGCCTGAGTTGCAGGCTCAGTGGTGGGGGAAGGGGGCGTGTGAGAGGCAACCATAGATTGATGTTTTTCTCCCTCTTTTTCCCTCCTTTCCCCTCTCTAAAAATAAATAAATAAATAAAATCTTTTTAAAAAGAAGAAAGAAATAATATATTGGACCATGTCATCTAGACCACACACTGAGCATTTAATTAAAAAAAAAATTCAGGAGGGATATCTCAGAAGCGAGGAGTTCCAGCCCTACATCAGGCCCCCCAGCCAGGGTTCCAGTGCCAGAAAGATAAGTCCCCACAATTTATGGCTTCAAAAACCAGCAGGAATTGAGTCAGTGGAAGAAATGGTTGGAAAAGACCTACAGCCAAGATTGCTCTGTCCAACAAAGCTATCATTTAGAATCTAAGGGCAGATAAAGAGCTTCCCAGACAAGAAAAAACTAAAGGAGTTCATCATCACCAAACCATTATTATACGAAATGTTAAAGGAACTTATTTAAAACTATGAACAACAAAATGGTGAAAATACATATCAATCAACAATTGAATCTGAAAAACAAACTAAGAAAACAAGAAGAATAGAGATAGAATTGTGGATACTGAGAGCGCTCTGATGGTTGCCTGATGGGAGGTGGGTGTGAGGGAATGGGTCAAGAGGTGAAGGGATTAAGAAATACAAATAGGTAGTTACAGAATAGCCATAGGGATATAAGGTACAATATAGGAATTGGAGTAGCCAAAGAACTTATATGCATGACCCATGGACATGAACAATGGTGGGGGGATTGTTTGAGAGAGAGGGGGCTGCTGGGTGGAGGGGGGCAAAGGGGGAAAATCAGGACAACTGTAATAGCATAATCAACAAAATTTTAAAAATATAGAAAGAAACAGTTGAAATTAACTTTAAATAATACATTTTATTAAATTCAATATATCAAAAATATTATCATTTAACATATAATCAGTAGAGAAATCTTAATAAGATAGTTTACTTTTTCATATTAAACCTTCGAAGTCCAGTGTGTATTTTACACTTACAGCACATATCAATTTGAACTGGCCACCTTTTGAGTGCTCAGCAGCACATGCGTTTAAGTGGCTCCCATGGTGGGCAGTATAGACACAGAGAATTCACTTGAGAGGAGCAAGAATGACAAAGGTGTTGCAGTTGACCTAGAGGAGGATGGTGGCTTGGGGATAGAGACAAAGGGACAGAGTTCAGAGATATGACTCCCAGGTTGTCATCCCAGGCCTGGACTTAATACCTCTGGACTCCTTTTATCTAAAAGAAAAATGAACTCCTGCCTTGTTTGGGCCATTTTACTTGGGGTTTTCCTTCTACTCACAGCTGGACCTAATTTTAATGAAGATAGCACCTAAATGGAGATGTCTAATAGACAGTTAGAACTGATGGGTCTAAATAAAGAGAAAGATCTGAGAAAGCTACATATAAATTTGGGAGTTCCCAATCCATACCTGGTCACTGAAGCTATGGCAACATGTGAGATCTCCAAGGGAGAACTGTTTAGTGGACAGAGAAAAGGATCTAGAACAGAACTCTGAGGAACACCAACATTTAGGATGATCAGAGGAAGAGGAGCCTGCTCAGGCAGCAAGAGAGGTAGAAAGGAAGTCAGGGAAGAGCTGTGCCATGGAACCTTAAGGAGGAGACAGTCCTAAGGAGGGGTAATCAACAATGGCAAAGGTGGCTGTCACTGCTGTTTCTATGGGTGTGGATGCCACCATAGAACCTGAATAAAACAACGTAGGTTTCTGTTGCAGCCCCCATTTCTACATAGGCTGGTCATGTCATCCTCCTGCTCAGTGCCCTTCAGTGGGCCCCAAGTTGCCTTCTTTTTCTTTTTTTAAAATCCTCACCTGAAGATATATTCACTGATTTTAGAGGGAGAGGAAAGGGAGAGAGAGACACACACATAGAAACATCAATGTGAGAGGCATATCGATCAGTTGCCTACCCTATGCCCCCTGACGGGGGTGTGAACCCACAACCTATGCATGTGTCCTGACTGGGAATTGAACCCATGATCTTTCTGTGTATAAGACAATGTCTAACCACTGAGCCACATGGGCCAGGGTCCCAAATTTCTTAAGGATAATGCTCTAGCTACTTAGCACACCCTTTAGATCCCTCCAAAGATTGGCCCTAGCTTTTCTGTCCAGCCTGTTCCCTTCCCCAGCACACCCTGTCCCTGCCAGGCCTGGCTTCCTACCTTGCCTGCCTTGGCTTGTGCACTTCTCTCTGACTGAAGAACTTTCCCTCCCTCCATTTTCTTTTTTCCCCTGAATCCTACCATGCTTTAGAAGACTTACCTCAAATGCCAACTCTTCTGTTCCCCAACTCTTCCAGACAGATTAACTACCCCTCACTCCCATGCCCCCCATAAGTGTTTTGTTCACAGTCAATCACAGCCCTCATTGTAGTCTGACCTGTGTTAAAGTTGGTTGTATACATGTGCATCTCCCCAACTAGACTGTGGGCTTAGGAAAGTTGGTGGCTGATTCTGGCTACTCATCCCTTCTTCACAGCTTGTTAATGGTTAAGAAGGGTTTATGGATTTAATGGAACAGTTGTTCCTCACAGCCCCCAAGTAATAGTGTGGTCTCTACTTTCTTTGTCATATCACTCCAGGGGTCATGGGGATGAGGGAGACAGTAAAGTAAAGCCCTATTTACAGTGAAATAGACAAGCAGTTGAGTTTGAATCCAGCTGCTCAAGAAATAGTCCCAGTCTGAATGTCCCCTCACCCATGCAGCTTATATCACCCTATTAACAGAAAAGCAGTAAAAAAAATAATAAAATAAAAAGTTGGTTCTTTTAAGAGATGAACAAAATTGACATATCTTCAGCTAGACTGACCAAGGAAAAAAAGAGAAGACTGAAGTTACTAAAATGAGGAATGAAAGAAGGGCCATTACTACAGGCCTTAGAGAAATAAAAAGGATTATAAAGGAATACTATGAATAAGTATATTATTAATGCTATCAAATTAGATAACCTAGAAAACATGGACAAATTATTAGACACAAAACTACTGAAACTACCTCAAAAAACAGGTAGTCTGAATAGACCTAAAAAAAGAAATTGTGTTAGTATTTTTAAAACTTCCCACAAAGATGCCCTGGCTGGTGTGGCTCAGTGGACTGAGTGCCAGCCTGCGAACAAAAGGGTCACCAATTCTATTCCCAGTCTAGGGCATATGCCTGGGTTGCAGGCCAAGTCCCCAGTTGGGGTGTGTGAGAGGCAACTACATGTTGATGTTTCTCTCCCTCTCTTTTCCCTTCCTTCCCCTCTCTCTAAAAATAAATAAAATCTTAAAAAATGAAACTTCCCACAAAGAAACACAGGCACTAAAATTTCAGATATCCCATGCAGCAATATTTTCACCAATACATCCTCTAGTACAAGGGAAATAAAGGAAAGAATAAACAAATGGGACTACATCAAATTAAAAAGCTTCTGTACAGCTAAAGAAAACATCATCAAAATGAACAGGGAACCAACCATATGGGAAAACACATTTGCCAATGATACCTCAGACAAGGGTTTGATCTCCAAAATATATAAAGAACTCATACGACTCAATGCCAGGAAGACAAACAATCCAATTAAAAAATGGGCAAATATCTGAACAGACACTTCTCCAAGGAGGATATACAGAGGGCCCAGAGACATATGAAAGGATGTACAACATCACTAGATATCAGAGAGATGCAAATTAAAACCACAATGAGATACCACCTCACACGAGTCAGAATGGCCGTCATTAACAAATCAACAAACAAGAAGTGCTGATGATAAGGAGAAAAGGGAACCCTAGTGCACTGTTGGTGGGAATGCAGACTGGTACAGCCACTGTGGAAAACAGTATGGAATTTCCTCAGAGAACTAAAAATGTAACTGCCTTTTGACCTGGCAATTCCAATGCTGGGATTGTACCCTAAGAATCCTGAAACACCAATTCAAAAGAACCTATGCACCCCAAAGTTTATAGCACCACTATTTACAATACCCAAGTGCTAGAAACAGCCTAAGTGCCTATCAGTAAATGAGTGAATCAAAAAATTGTGGTACATTACACAATGGAATACTACGCAGCACAAAGAAAGAAGGAGCTCCTATCCTTAGTGACAGCATAGATGGAACTGGAGAGTATTATGCTAAGTGAAATAAGCCAGGTGGTGAAAGACAAATACCATATGATCTCACCTTTAACAGGAACCTAATGAACAAAACAAACAAATGAGCAAAATAGAACCAGAGGCATGGAAACAAAGAGCAAACTGACAGGGACCAGAGGGGAGGAGGGAGGGGGGTAAGGGAGGAAAGAAGAGGGAGGGCCTGGTTAAAGAACAAGTGTAAATGACCCGTGGACATGGACAACAGGGAGGGGACTGACTGTGGGAGAGGGAAGAGGCAGGTGAGGCAGGGGAGAGCAACAGGGGAAAATTGTGACAACTCTAATAGAATAATAATAATAATAATAATAATAA
>VMDR010007818.1:0-38910 GCA_007922815.1 Macrotus californicus
GTCTCAGCGCCCGGCTCGTAGGGAGCCAACCCACCGTGTGGAGGTGACCCACCGCCCTTTAGCAACAGCTAAAAGTTACCAACAGTTCAAGTTACCTTGCAGGGGAGGGAGGGGAGGGACAGTGCACAGGATACCTGTGGGTGACTGCAAAAGGCAAAATAAGATCTTTCGGAAAGCACACATAGTTGTGCCCATAGGAGGGATGACCCAAGGACATTTCCTGATCACGAGTCTTGTACTTGGTCTCTGGTAAGATGTCTCCCCCCGTCATAGGGCGGGCACTCCAGTGGTGCCTTGGAGCAGCCATGACAGGCCTAAAGCATGATTGACTTTGAACAGTGGCCTGACCCCACAGCGGGCCCCAACCTGCCTCTCTCCCACCTAACCATTATGCGAGAAGACTCAATTGCTTTTTTGTTCCATTTTTAGCCTAAAATCCTTGTAATTATGTCCCCATCTGGTCTCTTAATAGAGCTTTCAGATGCGACAGATTCATCAAAGATTTAATTTTTTTAATAAAGTTTTTTTTCTTGGAGAATTTAGAATTTGTGGCCTTTAAGTTCATTGCAACGTGCAGGGGAGAAAGCCAGCGCACTCTGGGTGTCTGTCACAAATTCAGGCACATGTGCTGTTACGACCAGGCTTACTTTAGGGTGAGCAGTGGAAACCGATTCTTAGTTTGATAAGCTATGTATTGGACATGTAAAGTTAAAAATATTTGTCAATGTTCCAAGTTAAGCTAAGCAAAGTTTCCCCTAACTAATACCTCCTTATTGCAGAATCTTCAGCATTGCCTAAGGCGAGATTTCTGAATGTTGATGTCGGCACTTTGCCTGGGACCAAGTACAACATTCTTCCCAGGAAATGCCTAGAAGGCTCCCGGCCAGTCCCCAAAACAAATCAAAACATTAGGGGAAACTTTTAGAAGTTGGATTGTCAGAAAACTAATAGCTACTCGTCATTAAACATTTACGCGACTACGTTTCTTCGTTTTTAGCTGCAAAAAGAGCAACCCATTAGATCACTTCCGCTTCACACGCCAATGGCCAGGACAGGGTTTAAGATGGACATTGGAAAACGGGTTCCCCTTTCCATGTGGGCGTCTTTGGAAGCGTTCCTGCTGGGGCCCAGTCATTCTGGAACGGTCTTAGGAAATCACCACACCTCAGAGCCATTTGGCACAGGCGAGCTTACGGTGATTGCTCCTTGCTATGTTCCCACTTCGCCCTAATGGGGAACGGGGGTCTGGAGCCCCAACTTTCCTGAGGGTCCTGGGGTAATGGAAAGAGAGCACTGGCTGTGAGAGCCTTGCCATTCCTGGGACCTGGTTGAGTCCATGCATTTGCCAAGTGACATCCAGAAAAGGCCAATAGATTCTTCAACAGGTGGACAGGGCTCCACTTTGGGATGAGTTTGCCATGGTCCATGGAGGGACTTACATTGCTTGGGTTTGTAGTTCAGCTTTGTGCATAAAGAGGTGACGACCCCAGGTGAGCAGGTGGGCAGGCTTGAGAAAGGGATTCTAGGTAGAGACTGGTGCTTGGTGGGCTGGGACACGTCCAGGTGTCTTCTCTGGAGACTGAGGTTACAGGTGGTAGAAGCCTCTCTCATTTTGGGTGTAGGGGCGAGGGACCTAAAACTTTGATTCCCCAGAAGTAGGGTCTGACTTTAGGTGTTAAGACAGGCTCAGAATTGGGAGGCTAGCTGTCACTATGCCAGGAAGAAGGGGCCCAGAGGAAGACCCTTCATCCGGGCTGCGGCTGGAGAAGAGGGGCTGGCCCGTGCCCCCGCCAGAGGTGCATGCAGCTCTGCCGCTGGGCTGGCAGAAGCTGGCTTCCTAGGAAACGCCCTACCATCCTTCTTGTTTTCCCATTTTCCCCTCTCTGGAGACTTTTTTTAAAAATAAGATGCTTCTTTGGGGGGAGGTTCCGAGCAGGAAATACCCCACTTTCTAGGGGACGAGGTGAGAACACCTGCTAGTTGGGGCTGGAAGTAGAACAAAGACATAAAGCAGGGCTGCTCACAACCGGCTGGCAGGTGGCGCTCGCCTTTCACTGATGAGAGCCTTGGCTGCTCAAAAGTGCGGCGGCTCAGGCTCAGCTCTGCGCCCCCTCCCCTCATGCTCTCCCTTGACACAGCCCCTCTCCCCGGGCCCAGGGACAGTCGTAAAGGGTTTTCAGTGGAGCAACTGACCTCTGCAGGCAGATCCTGTCACTTTGGTGGCTCTAAAGTAGCCAGGGCAGAACAGCACGTGGCTCGGTGGGCTCCGCGTCCCAGCCCTCGAGCACTGGTTCTGCTGAGAACCAGCAGAGAGACTTCGGGCAAGTTGTCCTCATCTGAGGAATGAGAGCAATGGCCTTCTCTCTGTAAAACGTCCTTAACTGGCTTGTGGAAAGTTTAACTCGCGTGGCTGTGCTGGCCCCCACTCTTGTTTACAGCATCCTTCCAGAAACGGCTGACGGTGCAGGACGCTGTAGGCCGGTCTGTCGTCCTTCGGTAAATAATTAGAATTTGTGGGTGCCCATCACTGGGGAGATCTTTACAGGATGCAGACTGAGGTGTACATTCTTTTCCATCCCATTTGAGAGCTGGGAAAGATTCGGAGGTGGGCAGGGAAACCCAGGGAGCTTCCTGGAGGAGGTAGCATTTGAGACGGTATGGAAAGACGCAGGGAAGTGAGGGAGTAGAGTTGGGGTGTGGGGGGGTCAATGCTATTTTGCAGAGAAGGCACTGGCTGAGGATGAATCCTTACTGTTTTTTCATTCCTGAGAGCATCATCGGGATTTTCAGGGTCTCAGACGTTCGGGGCTGGTGTTCGCTTTCCCTTCTCAGCATCTCTCTCTGCTCTTCAGTTCTGCAAACCACAGCGTGCGAGGGGCAGTCTCTCTAGTGAAGAGTCTTCCTGGCTAAGAACTAAGAACAGGACCCCCACCTTTCCTCTCAGGCCCAACCTTGCCCTTCGGGTTGCCTCCTTTAGGCCAGGTTTTCAGTGGAGCGGAGATCGGATCTGATGGCTGGGCCAGGAGTCTCAGTGTTCCAGAAAGAATAGGCACCCTCTCTGTTTCTTGCCCTCCCCCTGCACAACTGTGGAGTCACAGCTTCGTGTATTTGAGAAGGGCCTTCAGAGTCCTGTACTGGCAATGGTGTCCTCCCTCCTGCCCCCGCCAAACCTGCCCCCCATGCCCGTTCTCAGATACGTTCTTTCCACTCTTTGACGGTAGAAAAGTCAGGGAAACCAAATAAAACATTAACTTCAGGCAAAAGCTTCCCTCAACCCTGCTATTGAAATTCTCTTCTTTAACTTTATTCCAACTTTCTTAAGCCCACAACATCTTCTGGGCCTTCTTTAAAGTCTCTCTTGCTCCAACCCTTCCTTCCCAACTGCCCAATTTGTAGCCATGAACCTTGGCCAAGGTCAGGTAACACAGCACCCCCCCCAGGGGGGACAGTTGTCTCTCCTCCCCCCAGGGGTGCTGGGGTTCCTGTGGAAGCAGGGCAGGTGGGCCACCTCTGTTTCTAACACCTTCTCTGGGCCAGGAGAGCTTGTCCCCCACCAGGGGTCAGCAGAGAGCTGAGCCGCTCACTGGAAGTGGGATCACTTAGAATTCTCTAGATGAAATTGAGAAAGCCCCAAAGGAAAAAAGCCCCATTTGGGGCAGGGGGTGGGTATCTTCCATTTTAGGTTGGGGTTTCATCCTATCCTGGGCCTTTAGGGGGTTAGCTTCGTCAGTACTGCCATTCTGCGCTATGTGGGGAGCAGAGGGCTTTGATCTGGTCATTTGGTGGGTTTCTTTGCCAGGACCCACCCCCAGCATACGCGCCCCTTTTCTTCAGAGGGGATCACACCCCTCAGAACTCAGGCTGTCTCACATGGGGCCAAAGAGCCCCCTTTTGCTTGAGCACCTGTGCTGCGCACCCTTCCCCGGCCCCGTCTCCTTTTCTTGCAGAAGTTGTATTTGCAGTTTGAACCCCCTACCCCACCCCTCTCCCGCCGTGATTTTATTTCCCCTTAGCTCCTCGTCTTTGCCCAGGTGGATGGCTATTTCTAAAGGAAGTGTTAAGCGTGGCGTGCAAACAGTTTTGTATTTAGCACCCCCCCACCCCACCACACACACAGATTTCCTTCTAGGTTTGCCCCTGTTTCCCGTCTCGCAGTCTGTGGCTTGTTCACTCCTGTCGTGGGGATGCGGAAGGCAGGCAGGTACCTGAATTCCTTTCTTTGGCTTTGCCTTCTCTAGACCTTTGAAATCCCAGCATCCTTGTGAACTACTAAGAAGTTAAAAACCTGCCCCCCTTAGCCACAGGTCTCCACTGGAGAGAGACAGAGATAGAAATGGATATATATATAGAGAGAGAGAGAAAGGTGTGAAAATGTGCATTTATCTCTTAAGAGATAAATAAATACAAAGACTAAATTAAGTTTTTTGAAAGAGAGAAAGGAAGGGAGAGAGAGAACGAGCTGTGCTTGTTAATTTAGCTCTAACCACAGACGGGGCTCCTGCCCGCTGGGAACTTCCAGTCTGGGCGGGAGGATCGGGTGGCAAGCCCTGGAGCGGCCTGCACTGGGCCAAGGCTGGCAGGCTGCCAGTGTTGGGCAGACTTGCCAGCACAGCTGCGGGCCGGCTGGGCGTGACCGGAGGAGGCCTGTGGGCCCGGGGCGTCACCCTCTCCCCATCCCCTGCCCCACTGGGTGCCATGTAGGTTGTGGAGTCCACTGAGTCAGACGGGCGCGGGCAGGCCGGCATGTGTGCTGGAGAAGAGGCCCCCGCCTCCCTGCACTGTTGTTTGCGGAGCTCTGACCCCGGCCCTCTCCCCATGGCTTCTCCTGCATTCCTGTCCTGTTTGTTTCTGAACCAATCACCCCACTTCTGTTTGCTGTCTAAGTGAGCAATAAGCCCCCTTCTTGCACAACCCGATTTCTCAAGTGTCTTCACATGCCTTGTCCCACTTAGCAGGTTGGTTTTAAGAAGTCAGGCACACAGTGGACCTTTGTCCTTAAAAAAAAAAAAAAATCCAATCTTCATGAGTTACTTGATTCGATAATTACTCGAAACAAAACACAGCAAACCCTAAACTTAGAAGCAGATGCCCTTGTAGTTCCCTGTCGTCTCTGGCGTGGAGGAAACCTTTGGGGTGTGCAGGTCGGCGGCCTCGGGAAGCCGGCCACAGCCAGCCCCAGTGTACGGGCTCTGTTTTTCTTTTCTTCTCCCCCCCAACTTCCTTCCTCTCTCCCTTCCTTTCTTCCTTCCCCCCCTACTTTGGAAAAACAAGTTTTATTCTCCTGGGTATGTTCATTAGCGAGGGGAGTCCATTCTAGCCGGTGAGGAAGGGAGGGGATGCGGGGGAGAGATTCTGGGACAGCACGGATAGCATGGAGCCGGGCAGGCGGGCGGCGCACAGTGAACCTCGCACCCAGATGCAAACCTCCCAGGCTGGAGAAAAGGGGAATAGCACACCGGTCGACCTTCAGTTTCCTGGCGTTGGTGGGGACAGTGCTCCATCAGCCGCCGCTGAGTCCTGTGTTGATCCATTAGCTGCAGGGAAAAAAATAAAATCGCAGTCTTGTCCTAATTTTTGGTGGTAGGCCCCGTCTCCCACCCATTTGCCTTTTCCAAAAAACCCACAGACAGCGCGGCCCAGAGAGGCACAAGCATCCTCTAGGGTCGGCCCGCTCCTCCGGGAGAAGCCGGCTTTCCCAGGCGCCCAGAGCCGCAGAAGTGACACTAATTGATTGGAGCTACACTTGGTGTCGCTTTGAGACTAGGGGCCCTATTCTCAGGGTGGACAGAAGGGCCTCGCCCTGCGCAGGCTCATAAAACAGGCCTTCAGCGTCCTTCGGGCATCGTGTGTGCCGGGCAGGGAGGGTGGCTGTTCTTGAGAAAGACAGGAAGGTGTCTGGGAAGTGTTTCATGGGAATCCCGCCAGCAATGCCACGCCTCGTTGAGGAGAACCATGCTTCCGAGTGCACATGGTTGTCCCGAAGGAAGTTCCCAAATGTGTGGCTGCAGGCGCCTCTGAGGTTTACCACATAGGGAGCTGGGGTCCAGCGTGGCCAAGTTCACGGGGTGTGCTCCAGGCTGGAGCCGCGCACCCACTTTCCTTACTGACCGGCCGTTCCCAGCCATGGGTAAGGCGGACTCAAAACAGCCTCGTTCTCTCTCGCCTTCCCGGTAGCACCTCTTAGCCTGCAGTCGCCCCGCGCCTGCCGAGGCGGCTCAGGACACCTCCTTGCGCACAGTGAGTGTACCCTTCCTGGGGCCTCTTTCATTCACTCATTCCTTCAATGTCCGGATGGAGTGCCGACTCAGTGTCGGCACAAGCCCCGGTGGCCGCCGCTCTGGGCAGGCTGAGGGGCCAGGGCACAGGGGCGCCGCTGAGACAGGAACGGGGTCCACAATGACCCCGGGCTTACATGACATGACCATCAGGCCGAGCCACTCCACCACGGAACACCCAGGGAGGTCCACACAGGGCCACCAGCCACACTAGTAGCAGAGTTCCATGCCCATGTGGGGCGAGCAAAGTTCCATGTCCATGTGGGGCTGAAACTCACAGGCAGGTGTGGCAGGGCTGACAGAGGCCCAGGTGGGCCCGGTGGAGGCAGCGTGTCTGTGCTGGTACTGGCGGGGTGACCCAGGTGCGGCAGAGACCCTTCAGCCAAACCCCCTTCCAGGATCTTGTGGGACTGAAAATTGCCAGGCCTTACAGTCTTCCGTGTGAGGGCGTGTGTCAAGAGGGTGAGGTCAGAAACAGCGGTGGCTCCACGCCACAGGTGGAGATTGTCGGCCGGGGCGCTGTCACCTTAGCCTCTGCCCTCCATCTTGCATCCTAGAGCCTGGGCCTCTTCCTCCTGGGCGCTCAGGCAGCAGAGATGGATATTCGAGTAGTGCAGTGGATCCCCAGTCACCGTGGGAAGAGCAGCTCCTACAGTTCCCGAGTTTAATCTGCCACTTGTCTCTCTCAAAACTTTCAAGTTATCGATTGAGTACCTTTGGGAGGCACGTCTTATCCTGGGGCCTGCGGTGCACAGCACGTGCTCCGTGACCTCGTGTGTGTTTGAAAACGGTGCATCCAGAGAGGTCCGCGGAGGTGTTCTTTGCGTACCAGAGGAGGGAGGTGCCAGCCTGATGGAACCCCCAGGCGACAGGGACCAGTTCCATGAGTAACATTCACGTCGACAGGATCATCAGTCTTGGCTTCCCCTTGTTTGTGGCCTTTTTAACACTTTGACCCCTGAGACATCCACGGGGAAAACCCACTCAAGGAAAAGTCAGTGGCCCACGTCGCTTTGCCGACGCGCAGTTCTGCTCCACCACCCGGGACGCTTGCGTCCCCGGCGGACTGTGCAGGAACGGGCGCCCCCTCCGCTGGCACTGGCTCCAGAGGGGCCAGGACTATGCTTCCTGCTTGTTGAGGTGGCAGGTTTGCAAAGCAGGGGGTCTGGGCCCAGGCTTCCTTCCCTCCCTGCAGGTGGCCGTGTTCAGGTCAGTTAATCCCATTAGCCTGCAAAGGCTTAGGGCTGCCCTTTAGGGACATTTGCATTTTAATGAAGAGCTCTGGGAAGCCCAAAGGCTGCAAGAGGTGCATTTTTAATAGTGGAGCCCTTAAAACTTGAATTCCAACTGGACAGGGGAGGGGGCAATGGGGCTCTGGATGTCCCTGCCCCCCACCCTTGTTCCAGCCGCACCCCACCTCCCTGAACGCCACTCTGCGATGGTCAGGGCACCCCTAGTGCAGCAACTTCTGCCCTCCCAGCCCCCTGGGAGCAGCCTGGGCCTCTGTGGGCTCCTGACGACTTCGGGGGACATCAGAGAAGCAGCTCTGCTCCCCGATGGCACATCCCGTTTCTCAGAGGGCCTGACCCACGAGGCTCCGGGCAGGGTGGCTTGGGTGGCCTTTGGTAGGCCCCGGGTGAACAGATGCTTTTAGAAGCCCGGAGCCTACCCATGACATCCGGGGCAGCTCACAGGGGCCTTTCCAGGAGGCACAGGCTTCAGGAGGAGGAAGGTTGCAAATTGACGACTTAGGTTTGTTAGTGGCTCCATGAAGCAGACCTCAGAGTTGTGGTGCTGGGGCTTTGCTGGACGAACCAACATCACCTTTCTGGAAGGAACAGGGCGGCAGCTGGGTCATTTCTACCGAACTGTCAGGTTTGCGGAGGAAGGTGGAGCAAGGGCTTAGTTACTGTGAATTAGAGAGGTTCGCGTTTGTCTCCCTCGGTTTTGCGTGCTGCTGGTGGCTTCTCCCCATGCCCGCTCCCATTTGTGGATTTGCTGTGTCGCTTCACACATCTTAGAAGTTACACACCCGTCTTCCTCTCGAAATCCCTTCTGCCTTCAGCATTAAAACATTCCATGTCCTTGGGGATCACACAAGTCAACCTTTTGTTTGGGGTTTTGTTTTTTCACATTTTGCGTTCAACTGACTCACGGCAGCTCATTGAAATGATGTGTTTGGAATCATTACTGATTCCATGAACAGAAAACCATCTGAGAAACTCACTTTTAAGGCTGAGAATGACTGTGAGTTGCCCTGCTCTGGGGTGCTCATGGGTAAGGATTTCAGGTCAGTGTAGACAAAGGGGTCTTTGGATCCCAACTGAGTTGTAGGTCAACTTCCTCTGAAAGGTTCTTGTACAGCTAGGCTGCTTGAAGCAGCACCAGGGAGGCCAATGATCTTAAAAGTCCTGGAACTCAGAAGGTAGAGATGACTCTCCAGGGTAAGGAAGCAGAAACCAAACAGCGCTCTAAGTAGGTTGGTGCCTTCAGCCATCATCTATCTTATTGGAACCAGTCTCCCAAGTGGGGCCGTTGGCAGCCCCTGGGGTGGTTCTCTGTCCATCAGCCATCTGTCACCAGCTTGCCAGGAGATGGGGACCCAGGGCCTCTGCAGTGGGTGGGATGGACCAAGGAAAGCTGCTTGGAGGACCCATCTTGCCTCCACCAAACACAGCCCAGCCTCCCTCGGCCCTCAGAGGCCATGACCCCCCCTGTGGGCCCCATGCTCAGGCCGGCCTTTGTCCTTCAGACTCGACCCTGACCCTCACACTGACATCAGTCACAGCAGGATGCCCCTTCCTTCGCTGTCCCCAAGGCTCCTCAAACATCAGCTGATTGGGCGGACCCAAGGACTCAGCCCGACCTTTGTCCTGTGGTCTCATCCTCAGGTGTCTTGTTTTTGTGAAGGGCTGGTTTCCTCCAGCCACTAGTCCTTGGCATTAGGTCACCGTACCGAGGGGGTGAAACAGGTATAATTAGTATGTTCCGGGCACTCTGCCTGTCCAGCTTTGTGCCGCTTCCTCTAATAATGCCAGTTTTGGTGATACAGTTCCTGGAACCCCGGACTTGCTTCGGTTGCTAAAATCCTCCAAAAGCCAATTACAGGAGAGACCTGTTTGCTTCAAAATCTAGAAGAAGGGCCTGGTCCCCATCAGCTGTCTCAGCTCCGCGTCCACTTTCTGGCCCCTGAAGCCGGTCTCTGGACGGCTGAGCACTTGTGGTCTGGTCTTCTGTGTCTGTGGCAAAGGGCCCCTTCTGGCTGGCTCTGGAGTCCCCACCAGTTCGTCAGTGGGAAAATTGGAGTTAGGCCTCACACTTTCAGCCAAGCTGGGCTGGCCTCGGGCACACCTGCCACATGAGCAGGCATCCAGAACTCAGCCCTGAGGGTCACAGCTGTAGCATTATTCCAGGATGGCAATTCAGCATTTCTTGTCCCTTAGAAAAATAAGTCCTTCTGCCCTGCTCCTGTTCACCCGTCAACTCTTGGAGTTAAGGTGGCAGAGGGTCCTCCCTGACTCGCTGGGTTCGCGGGGGCAGCACACTCCTGCCACACCTGCCATTTGAAAGACCACCACTCATGGAATGGAGGGCTGCATCCTCTCTCTGGGCTGCGGCTGGAGCCTTCGGGGCCAGAGGTCAGGCTCCTGCTGCGTCCGTGCTGGGCCTGCCCGTTCCAGGTGCCGACGGCCCTGCCGGTCAGCTTCTGTTTCTGCCCTGCGCTCGTGCGGCATCCCTGACAAGTCTTTTTTGTTGTTGTTGGGTCTTTGTTTCTTTGGCAAATCTTGACTTACATGCTGAAGGGAAGAGGAATTCACCCTTGATCAGATCTCATTTCATGTGAGTGGCCCCCAAAAGCAGGGCACCGTTTTGATTTGGCCTCCCGAGAGCAGAGCCCTCCTGTCACCTGGGCCTCCGTGAGTGAGTTGGCCATCTGCAATGAAGTTGAAAGCCAAGTTGTCTGCCTTCCCAAAGAAGTTGGCTATATTTAGGGTTTAAAGCAAGCCTGCTTTGCGTTCTTTGTAAAGTCAGCGACATTCTTTCAGGTTTTTTTGGTGTAATTAGCACAAAAGGAGTCGTAATCTGAGAAGGCAGCAGAGACTGAAAGGACCGAGAGAGGAACTTTCAAGAAAGCTGGGGAGGGCAGCTGTCCTAGCCTGGGGCAGTTCAGAGACCATGGGACGGCCATCGTGCTGATGGCCGAATCTCAGGAAAACATCTCCGGCTCCGATCCCCAGGCTGGTGCCAGTGCTTGATGCTTTGGTTGAATGATTCTCTCCTCCTAACTTCCTGAGGTTGGCAAAGTCCTTAGAAAGCCACCATGCCATCTGGGCTCTGCCAGCGTTGAGTTAGGGTCCTCACAGGCCAGGGAGCGCACCGCTGGGGAGGGGGAAGGGGCGCAGCCTCTGGGCTCCCCAGCAAACACTGAGTTTTGACCACACGGAAACCTCGCTGGGAGAACAGATGGGGCCTGAGTGTAGGCCCCAGCGAAGGAGGCCGCGGCCCTCCTCACCCCAGAGCCCTGGCTTGGTGCCCATGGCCCACCCCCAAAACACAACCCAGGAGGTGGGCAGGGCTTCTCCTGTGACCTGTTTCCCTATTTCAGTTTAGATGCCGGCGGGCAAACCCGCAAAGATGGAAAGGCACCTGCATTTCTAGATGGATTAAACGCGTGACTAATTGTCACATTAATTGTTTAATTAATTGCTTGATTCAGGGTTTACCAACAGCAGGTGGAGAGGGGATTTCCGTTTCAAATGTAAGTGGCACCCACTGCCCCGTCACGGTCTCTGTTGTCCCCAACAGAGGCTGGTAACCAGTCGCCAGGCTGTTTGAAAAGGATCGGCCACTTTGGTTGGCAGGTAAACAAAGTAAAGACCCAGGAAGCAAAATCTGCGTTTGGCAGTCACTCTGCCCATGTGCATGTGTGCCCGACGAGCCCTTGCAGACAGGAAATGTATTGCCCGCTTGAGTCCCGGCGCTTGGCACTTGAGACTCTCTGCGGAAGACTGTGTAGGTCCGGGCCTTCTCCCGTGGCACCAACTTGCGTTCTGGTTTTCTCCCATGGTGACTTGTTTAGTGAGATGTTAGGGGAAAATGTGCTCTCAGTAAGGCACCTTGTAAGTAAGAACAGAAGTTAACGGGCCCTTACCTATTTTTAACTACCTCTCCTGCACACTCTCTGTCCTCAAGGCCAAGCTGTATGTTCTAAGCAACAGGTTTCCCTGTTACCTTCATCCTCATGATAAAATTCCCCCCTAGAGGAATTAAAGCTGTTTTCACTTAGGAAGATTGACTTTCCTTCTATAGGTGATGCTTTGTCATCGTTTTTTCCCCTCCCCAATTAAGGTCTCTAGTAAGTGGGTTCATTGGTCTGTGGCTGATGTCACCATGCCCCTCATCCAAACTGCCCATCTAGAGTCTTCGCCCAAGGCCTCCGTGTGTGAGCATCCTAGTATTTAGGATTCAGTTTTAAAGGAATAGAGGGATGCGCTTAGTGCCTTTCGTACCGTTTCCACCTTGTGAGGTAGAGGGTGGCTTGGTTCAAAGGAACCACTCACTATGCGGCTGGCGCCGAGGGCGTTGTGAGTAGGGCACTGGGGACTGGGAAGCTCCCCTTAGAGACGAGCCCACCTTCCAAGGTCAGGAGAGGTGTTGTGAGTGGTGTGTGTGAACAGGTGCCTGGACAGCACCTCAGAGAGCCTCTGGCTAGGGACACTGGGCCCAGACAGCACTGGGTGGTGCACCCGCACTCTGTGGGGTAGAGTACTTTCTGAAGTGTGTTAAAAGTTCTTTTAAAATTAGGTGATACTAAATAAGAAGATTTCTTTTTTTTTTTTTTTTTAGAGATTTGATTTATTTACTTTGAGAGAAGGGAAGGGAGGGTGAGAGAGAGGGAGAGAAACATGGATCAGTTGCCTCTCGCACACCCCCAACCCGGGACCAGGCCCACAACCCAGGCATGTGCCCTGACTGGGCATCGAACCGGTGACCCTTTGGTTTGCAGGCTGGCGCTCAATCCACTGGGTCAGACCAGCCAGGGCAGGAAATTGCACGTGGCATGTCGTTAATTCCTTGATTTCGCGACTTCTGACATCGTGTTTGGTTTGGATGCAGGTGGAGGGTGCTTGTGCTTGGTGTCACTGGCTTGTGAATGTGACAGGAAAGACAGAGCCTAGCTAGTCTCCACCTTGGAGTCTGCAGAACTCTGTGGTCCTGAGGACCAGCTGGGCCGCAGAAAACGGTCTTCCCAGTCCTTACTTTGGGCAGCACAGGCTTCAAGTCACGTTCACATGCAAACCACACTCACGGTCATCCTTATTGGATGAAAGTGCAGAAAGTGCCCTAAAAACAAAAAGCACAGAGGACACACTAAAGACTACTAAACCCTTACAGCCAAGGTTTCTGCTTCCGTGAAAACCTTCTCGCTACTTCCTGTGCTATTAAAACACTGTTATAATTGTATTTTCTCGGGGCTCTTACAAACATCCCAACTGGTGCAAGTCCAGGAACACTCTTGTCCAAAAACTGAATTGCATCATTAAGTATAATAATATTCTCAAGACTCTAAGCCATGGCGAGGCTGTTGCTTCTATAAGCAGATGAGGCACACTCTCACTCGGACGGGAAGATGCAAAGGAGCCAAGGAACGCGACCACCCGTGAACGCGAGGCTTACGAGACCACAGTGCTCCGCCGGCATGTGAACTCAGCCCTTGTTGTCTGCGGTGCTAGAAAGGATTATGGCTAGGTTGTCCCTCTGTGTAGCGTGTGACCCCATCTGTCTCACCAGGATGGATCAGTCAGTGACCTCGTGTTTTAGGTTAGGGTGTGTTATTATCCCAACTTGCTGACTTGGGCATGAGGCAAGTCACCTGAGCCAGGGACCTGTGTCCTCCCCGGGCATTCTACACCCAGGACACTCTGGCCCTTTGCCCCTCCCCGGAGCCTGGCGTCTCCACTGCTTCCATCTCCCCCCGAGCCAAATGAGAGGCCCCTTCCACTGCAAGAGTCTCCAGCCTGAACTGTTCTAAGAATTATGCTAATGCAGTGTTCTACTCTTAAAGCATAAACCAGGTACTTAAAATGGTAATGACCTAGTGAAATAAATTACTAATTCCTATGAAAAGGTCACACATGGCAGCCTTCACACTGGAAAGACTTTCTGAAAAAATGAAAACTTTTAAAGCCTGGGTAGGTCAAATGCAAGACTAAAAACTGTAGCTTGTGCCAGCTCACCACGCCAATTAAGTGCGATCTCATCTTTCCCTTTGTGTGGGGTGAAAGCAACGCCGGCCTGACCACTGTCGGGCCTGTCGTGTCCCCAGTGCTTAGTGTCATCTGCCTGCCCGTAAGCCCTCGAGTCCACCTGCTGCCACTTATTTGCAGAGTAAACCCTTCATTTGTCCACCAGTGGTTGGTCATAATAAACTACAGGGGAAACCTACATTAAATTTTTTTTTTTTTTTTTTTTTCAAGAATGGCCTGCCAGGTCCGAAGTTGAGAGGACTAAAGCCTTACCTTGCTATATGTGTTTCTAGGACAACAGCCGCGTCCCGACTGTGTTTTGCCTGGAACATGTGCCAGTATGTGACATGGGACAGATTCACTCCCTCCAAAGTTTAGGTGGATTTCTCTAAAAGGGGATCGGGTCATCCAGCTCAGGGATTTCCACGCAGGAGATTGTCCACGACATTGTAGTCAAGTGTAGCTGCTGCCGGAAACATCAAGGCTTTATTGGTTACTATTCACCTTCTTCCTCTTCAATACAATGTATCTGTGCTTTGCCACAGTAGAAGCAGGAAGGAAGATGCCTTTGAACAAAGAGAGCCTAACAAAAATTTCTGATCTCTTCTTCCTCCTTATAAGTCTTCACCATTTTTTAAAAGACAATCAATTAATGAAATTCAACCCAGATTTTATTTCACATAGAAACATGTACAACTTAGGCCTTGTCTTCAAGTAGTTTGCTAGCTGATGGATGATTGTGAGTCATGTGATCCCCAACTGTAAGGTTCCCGCTGTGGCTTGGTGTCCCGGCACATTCGGTGATCTGGGCTCAGTATTTTTATCTGCTGCTGTTTATGTTCAAAGCATCGCCTAATCACCTAGAACGGTCATGCCTTTGAGTTTCTTTTTCAAAAGAAGGTGTATGTTTGTGGGGAAGAGAGGCCCAAATCCAAGGCGTGGCCGAGCCCCAGCTTCTCTGGTTTGGATGCAGGCGGACAGCAAGCGCAGCTCTGCAGCTGAGCTAGGAAGGCTGGAGGCTGCCAGGGGCAGGCGAGCAGCTGCAGGTTTTGGGGTCCCGCCTGCAGCTCGTGCTTCCTGGTCAGAATCCTAAGTGTTCTTTGGGGATTTGGAATTGTTCTCTGTTGTCCATTCAGATCCAGAAAAACAGAAGCCTTGTACGAAGCCGTAGAGGTGCTCCTGAAAGAGCCAAAAACAATACTATGTGAGACCCTCATGGCATGTCTTTGCTGACCTTTTGGGTGAACCGACAGGGGAAGGGGGCATGTCCCTGGTCCTGGTGAATGGTTAGTACTGTCTTTCTGTTTTGGAAGAAAACGTGAAGCTGTTCATGACAGTTTGCTCCCAGGCCTCCCAGAGCATCGCAGTCACCCCCGGCCCCCTCGGAGTGATCGGTGTGTTTCCGTTTACGGGTTGGCTTCCCTTCTTTCTTCCCCCCCCCCCCCAAACATTCAAAACTTTACTGACTGTTTAGAAGTCAAAAAAGTTTCAAGATGGGAGAATTTACCATTACTTTGTCCGACTTTATTGGCAGGTAGGCCTGCGGGCAGCGAAGGCAGTCCCCGTGTCTCAGCCTGCTCACCTGGCCCCAGCCCACCTGGGCACAAGGCCGGCCACGTGGGCCAAATCATGACTGAATGAATGAATTGTACCTAAGCAGACACCGGAGGGGCAGCAAGTGACTCAACTAAGGTCTCAGGAAAAGTGAGCAGCGGCCCAGCAGCTGCAAGCTCCATGTCATTCCTCATAACCCAGTGCTCTCCGCCACATGGCCGTGTTGGGACAAGAGTGGGGCGCGGATAGTTTCAAGTTTTTAAACAATCTGTACACCAATTCGTGTCCAATAAACTACTTTTCCCTCTGTTCCAGAGCTCCCCCGCGGCACCCAGGCCTGGCCTCGGAGAAGCGGGACAGCCCCGTCCACCACCTTTCCCGCCTGGGAAGACGCCGGGCGCACCGATTCCGCAGCTTCGGCCGGCACTGGTCGCCTCGCGCGTCGCCGGCGCGCTGCCTGCTGCCTGCTTCTCCTAGCAGCGCTAATTTTGCGCTCACGTAGCACTTTTCCTGAGATCTGAAACTCTTTCTGGGCGTCGCGAGTAGTTAGGTTCCCTGACACCTACCTCCGCGGGCGCGCGCCGCCAGGAGGGAGGGGTGGGTCCCGGTCCCGCGTGCGCTAACCGGGAAGCTGGAGGTAAGGAGGCGCGCCGCAGGGGTAAGCGCCGCCGCCGTCGCACACTTTGCACGCCGCCCAGGGCTACACCACTCACCGAAAATTGGGAGGCAGGTCTGGGAGGCGGGGTCCGGCGCCCACCAACTTGGGCGCCCTCGCGCCCCCCATTGCTGCGCCCCCTGCGCCCCCTGCCCACTTCTGCGACGTCCCCACACCGGCCCGCACCCCCGGGTTGCGCGGCGGCCCATTTGGGCGCGTCGTTGGCGGGCCGAATTTTCGGCTTCCCCTTCGGTTTATAGGGGCCGCCACTGTGGGTCCGTCCTCTGAAGAGGCTGGGGCGTCATCGGGCTGGTTAGGAGCGCTGGTCTTCAGCTGGGACACTCAGTCGCGTCGGCACCGCGGAGCGGGCTGCGTCAGGTGGCTGGCCCCACGCGGAGCTTGCTGGCTTGCCGGCTCTCTGGCTCGGGGCTGCGGCACCGCGGCTGGAGCGAACCCCTGTCCCGGCGTGGGGCGGCGGCGGGCGGCTGGCAGGCACTGCCTTGCGTGTGAGTGCCCCTCACTCACATGTAAGTCCGGGCGCTCCGTGGCTTCCCGCGAAGTGCGAGCGGCCCGGCGCGGGCAAGAGCCACCGGGACCGGGACAGGGCAGGGGCGCTCCGGCGCTGCCGCCCTGCCCCGCGCCTCCCGGGCACCCCCCAATTCTCTCTTTTTCTCTTTTCTCCTCTCCATTGGCGTGCCCAGAGCCAAGCCAAGGAGCGCCTGAGGGTAACGAGACTCGCGCCATCGCGCCTCTGCACTTTTCTTTTTTGAGTTGTTTGACATTTCTTGGTGCTTTTTGGTTTTTCGCTGCTGTTGGGTGCTTTTTAGTGTGTTCTCACCCCTTTTTCGTTTGCTCATCCTTTTCGGCGCAAACTCTTAGGCAGCTCGCCCAGCAGCCCAAAGCCGGGCAGCCGCGCTCCGCGGCCCCGGGACAGCGCTTCGGGCATCGCAGCGGAGACCCCCGACACGGGGCGCACGGGGTTCGGCAAGGCCGAGGCCAGGGGCAAGCAGGGCGCCCGGGCCAGGCGGGAGCCGGGCACCCCAAGGTGGCCAAGCAGCCATGCTGAAGATGGCCATGAAGATCAAAGCCAGGGCGCTGGACAGCGAGAAGAAGGCGGCGGCGGCGGCGGCCGAGGTGGCTGCCGAAGCTGCGGCGGCGGCTGCAGCACTGGCCGAGCCGAGAGAGCCACCCGCACCGCTGAAGAGCGGGGACCCCGGGAAGACCACGAAGGACCCCAGGAACCTGCCACACGGGGCTCCCCCCGAGAAGTTCCTGACCGAGAAGGAGCAGAGAAAGCTCGAGAAGAAGCTGCTGGAGCAGAGGCGAAAGGAGGAGAAGAAGAAGGAGAAGGCGAGGAAGAAGATGCAGAAGATGCAGAAGAAGAAGGAGAAGGAGGAGAAGGGGTCCGAAGCCCCGGAGGCGGCCCACGGCCCCGAGGACGCCGGCGCCGCCGACGAGGGCGCCGAGGAGGGCGCCGCCGAGGGCGGCGAGGGCGCAGGCGTCGGGGGCACGAGTAGGGCCTGGGCCGCGTGGGAATCGGACTCGGGCGACGAGGACGACGCCTATTACATCGCGCCCCGCGTGGGGGGCGTCGTGTGGCGGCCCGGGCCACGGAAGGCTGGCGCGCTGAGCGCCCACCTGCCCCTCGTGGTGTTCCTGGTGTTCTCGGTGCGCAGCCCCTCGTGGGTGCTCAACTTCCTGCTGCAGAAGCCCACGGAGCAGGGCCGCGGCTGCGGCTTCGTGTTCGGGGCGACCTGCTGCTGCCGCCTGTTCCTGGGCTGCGCCTTCTTCTCTTACTGGGGCGGCCGCACCAGGCGCAGAGGCCGCGGGCGCTCCGGGGCCACGGGGGCCTTTGGCTCGGGCCAGGGGGCCCGGCGCCGGGGGCGCGACGAGAGGCTCATCTAGCGCGCCCCCCCTGCCCCCCACCCCCGCCACCAGACCCCACCATCCATGTGCAGTGTGGAGTTTTATTCAGTGTTCGTGTGTATGTGTGGACACATTTTCCTTTTCGGTTGCTCTGTCCTTTGGTTCGTGCTCGCCTCGCTTTTTCCACACTCCCTGCTCTCTGGCTCTCTCTGTGACTCTCTCTTCTCTTCGAAAATTTTCCGAAGTCCGGGCTCGGGCTCGCGCTCCCTCCCCTTCCGCCCACCCCGGCCCCTCGGCGGCGCCCGCGGGAGGGGAGGGGGGGGGCGGCGGCCTCGGGGGCCGCAGGGCTACGCGGCCCGGGGGGTGGAGCGTTGGCGTCGCGCGAGGGGTCGTCCCTGGCTCGGAGCCGCCCCCTCCCCCCCCCCCGCGGCCGGCCCGGCTGGGGCCCGAGCCAGGGGGGCGAGGGGGCGGCGCCCCGGCCTGTCCCCGTCCCGTTCCGGGCCGGGCGCGGGCGGAGGGACCCCCCTTCCCGGGCACCCGGGGGGCGCCTCCCTCCGCCAGCTCCCGCCCTCCCCGCCGCCGCGGCCGCTCCTCATCCCTCCTCCTTCCACCCCCCTCGCCGCCGCCGCCTCCTCCTCCCCCCGCTCCCCCCGCCCGCCGGGGCCCTTTTGGGTAGGGGCGGCGGGCCCGGGCCGAGGCAATAAGAGCGGCGGCGGCGGCAGCGCGGCAGCAGCGCCCGCAGCTCCTGCTCCGGTCCGCCTCGGCCCCGCGCGGCCAGCAGCCCCTTCGGCTCCGGCTCGAGGGGCGGGCAGCGCGCTCCTTCGTCCTACCGCCACCTCCCGCCCCGTGCGGCCCGCAGTCCGCCCCGCGCTCCTCCCCGAGGAGCCGAGCCCGCGCCCGGCCCGCCCGCCCGGCGCTGCCCCGGCCCTCCCGGCCCGCGTGAGGCCGCCCGCGCCCGCCCGCCGCCGCCGCCGCCGCCGCAGCCCGGCCGCGCCCCGCGCCCGCCGCCGCCGCCGCCATGGGCTGTCTCGGAAACAGTAAGACCGAGGACCAGCGCAACGAGGAGAAGGCGCAGCGCGAGGCCAACAAAAAGATCGAGAAGCAGCTGCAGAAGGACAAGCAGGTCTACCGGGCCACGCACCGCCTGCTGCTGCTGGGTAAGGGCGGGCGGGGGGCGCCGGCCCCGGCCCGGCCCGGCCCGGCGGCCCCGAGGGGCGCCCGCAGGCCGCGCGCGCCGAGCCCGCCCCCCGCCCCGGGCGCGCGCTCCCGAGCCCGCTGCCCGCTCACGGGCTCTGTCTCTGGGGGGCGAGGCCGGAAGGGGGACCCTGGGGCGCAGATTCGGCTGGGCAGGGGCTCAAAAAGGGGCGGGGGGCCGCGGCGACGCGGGCGCGGGGTCCCCTTCCCCGGCTGGCGCTCTCCCCCCCCACTCTCTCTCTTTTTCGCCCGCCTCCCTCGCTCTTTTTCTTGCTGTCTTTCTCCGCGAGGCCTACACGACGCCAGGGGCTTGGGTGCTTGTTGAGGAGGGGGAGGGGGAGCCCCACCGGGCTCGGGAGACTGCGACAAAAAGAGGGTTTCGGGGACAGGAAATGGGGTGGCGGGCAGAGGGAGGGGGACCCGCCTCCGTGGGGTGTGTGATTTGTTCGGAGAGGGAAAGAAAGAGGGGCCAGGGCGGAGGGGTGGCGCGGGGGGGCGCCGCGGTGGCCGAGGGGGCCTCGCCAAGGGGAGGCTTTGGCGGGGGAAGTGGCCGAGGAGGGGGGGACGGGTGACATCAGCCCCTCGGAAGGGATCGGAGTGGTAAAGGTGGTGCAGCGAGGGGGAGGGGGCGCGGGCAAGTCGTGGCGCCGGAGTGGGGGGTGGGGAGCAGGGCGCGCGCGGCCGCTGGGCGCGACTTGGTGCGTTTCGGCTGGACAGACTGTGTGCGCGGAGCAGACGTGTCCCGGGCCGGGCCGGCGGTGGAAGGAAAGGAAAGAGAATCAAATAAAATAAGACCGAAAAAAGAAAAAAAAAAATGGAGTTAGTACGCTGAGTGCCCAGTGAAGCCAAACGACACGTCATTTTTACAGTATGACCTTTTTTCCCCTTCCAGACATGCAGGCTTTTTGAAAAGCAAAGAAGGGAATTAATTGTAGCAGCTGCCCCCCCCCCACCCCGCGCCCCGCAGCAGCGCCCCCCATAAACCGTTAACACACACATCTTCCTGTTGGTCGGCCACATTGGGAGTGCTTTGTGAAAAAAGGGGGGAAGACATGCACAAATCAGGACTGCAGAATGACATTTGTCTGGAAATGGCTTCTTGATCTGGAAATGGCGTTTTTTTTGTCCTTTTCGGGGGAGGGGGGTGTTGAGAAGACTTTTATTCCAGGTGGAAGGAGATGAAAAGACGTTAATTAGTTGTTTGTTGAGTGACATTGGGTTGGTTCTGGGTTTTCTCTTTTGATTGCGGTTTTTACTCTGGGCAAAAAAAAAAAAAGGGGGGGGGGGGGGTGAACTATAAGGAGATGACCTCTCCTCCTTTTTCCTTAAAGTGCTGCCCTGGGGAAAAAATAAAATAAACAAAAGCCTAAAAGACACAGTTGAAACATCAGAACAGTTACACAGCACTAATTAGCATGGAAGGTTTCCACTTCCTTAGTAATTTGGCCACCTGAGTTAACTGGTGAGTGTGCTGGGTTAGCACCTAGCTCTCGGTCCCTTTTCAGCCAAACAGCTGGGTTATACAGGACAAAACGTAAAAGCTGACTTTTCTGTGCCTTGGCGTTTGGTTTGCGTTTTTTTGGATGGGTCATGTCTTTGTTCTCTTGGGTCCAGATTTCTGTAAAGCTGAAAATCATTAATTAAGTGAAAATAAGTCTCTCTGGTGTCTGTGCATTTGCAGTTTCAATAATTAAGTGATACATATTGTTGAGATCTTATCTCACACTTCTAAAGGTAGGATTACACTATGTGAATAATATGCATATAATTTTGATTTCAAAGCACACGCCTGGAAAAGTCTAGAATCTTTTCCTAGGAATGCTGTCTTCTTAGCTGAATACTGATGTAAGAGCCTGTGCAATGCTGGCGGGACCTTCCATTCCTGACACCTTTGTGTGGTGGTCACTGAGTCCCCCCTTAATCTGAGGCTGTTACTTTGGCCACACCTGGCATCACTCTGGGTCACCTTCCCCAGGTGTCCTGGTCTCTATGGCTACATTTCCCACAATTTAGTGGCAGCCTTTGGTGCAGGTGTCTGCAGCCCAAGCCAGAGCAACGCATTTGGGCATGTTTTAAAGGGTGGTTCTCACCAAATAATGCCCCCCCCCCAAAAAAAGAGGGAACATTGATGCCCCAAGCCCTCTTTTTAATCCATCTTAATTTAATGACTTGAGAATTGGGTGAATCACAGCACCACAAAGGGGCCCGCGGCCATGTCCGGCCCAATCCTCTGATTTCACATACGTGGAAACTGAGGCACAGGTCTGTTTGCACCCCTAAAAGGGGGTTTTGCACCCTGACACCTCTGAAGCAAGACTAGTGGGGGTCCTGATGAATAATTCTGTTTCTCTTCATGGCATCTCCTATGAGTGCCTTTAATATTTTAATTTCTGAGAGGCTCATTAAGATAGAGTGTTTGCTTTGAAATCAGTGTTTCTGTGGAAACAGATTTTAACTTTTACAGGTATTGATTACAGCCCTGTGGAAGGCAAGGGAAGGAGGAATGCTTTGCTCTCTGGGAAGTAAAACAATCACGAAAATTAAAAGTGAAAGGGAGGTTAGAAAAAACAGGCTTGTGTGTGTGGGGGGGGGGGGGCAAAACATGGTGCAGACAATGATTTGTGGGGGAGCGCATTTACAAAAAAAAAAAGAAAATGGAAAAGAAAAAACCCTAGCAATCCTCCTTCCAGCTTGGAAATGTGGTTTTTCAATATTTTTTTTTTTTACGACTGTAGGGTAGTTTAAAATGGAGGTATGTGCCCCTTCTTACTTGAAGTTGGGAAGGGCTTGAAATCTTTGAAAACACAGTGGTTTCCAGGAATATGTTTCCTTATGATTAAAGTCTGGTCCTTTTTAAGTCCTCTTACAGTTGCTGCATTGTGTAAATGGTTGTTTTTAAGCACTACATGTGATGTTAAATCGGTGTTTTTCCAGGAGACGACGAAATTGGTGGTCTTCCCTACCACCCCCCCCCCCAACATGGTTGTTGAATCCAGGCAGAATTTGTCTTTGGGAAGATAGAGTTTGCGGGGCAAAGGGGGGTGGACAGTGGGGTACAACACCATGTTGTGGCTTGAGGGGCCCAGAAAGCCACCGCAGCGGGCCGGTGCCGGGGAGGCTGCGTCAGAGCCGCTCTGCACTCTGCAGTATCTGGGTGCTGGTCCTGGGTCCTGGGTGTGTGGCTGGACACACCTGGCAAACCGAGGGAGGCGGCCCTGTGTGTTCACGTGCAGCTGGCCAGTGAGTTTGCAGGTTCCAAGGATTCAGTGTCACAGTTTGAACTTCACTTTTATTGCCCCCCCCCCCCAAAATTGACATTGCGTCATTCCTTCTCTCCCCCCCACACCCGCTTGCTTTCCCACTCCACAAATTTTAAAATAACAACAAAAAAAATCCTAAAAACAGCAAAACCTTTCATTCTTGTCTGTTACTCTGATGGTGAAATACTGCAGGGGTACAGAGTGGGACATTTATTTCATTTTTGAGGCGTCGAAATGTCAAAGAAAACTGCAAGTCTATTATTGTGTTTGTTTGTGTGTGTGTTTGTGTTGCCCGTGGCCTCTGGAACACCCAGCAGTCCTCTTGCTGCCCCAAGTGTGTGAAATGCCCCTTCATAACCTGAGACTTGCTTTCATTTTCTAGGTGCTGGAGAGTCTGGTAAAAGCACCATTGTGAAGCAAATGAGGATCCTGCATGTTAATGGGTTTAATGGAGAGTAAGTGTCAAAGCCGGGCCAGGCCAGGGACAGGAGCACATGTAACCCTGACCTTTAGGGAGATAGGTAGCTCTGGGGACTGGGCGACCAATTTTCACGTAAGTTTTCAGCCTGCCTGTTGGAAAACCTGGGAAGAGCTCTTTAGGGACTCCCCCCCCCCCCTCCTTTTAGTATTTGGTGTAGCAACAAACAATAATAGCAATAATAGTAAAAGCACCAGCCTTGTCTCAAACAAACAAAAAAACAACAGGAAAAAACTGCCCCATCCCAGGAAAACAGAGCCTTCTTGGCCCGGGGACAGGTCTGCTGCAGGCTTTGGTGCAGTGGGCCCTCCACACAGCGGAGAGACACTCTCCTAGGGGTGCAGAGAGGGGTCTCCCCCCCCCCCCCAGCAGATTGCAGCGCAATGCACCAAAGCAGGATGTTTTAAACTATTAGGGAAACATTGTTTCGATGATGTTCTCACACAAAACAAAGCTGGAAGAGGCAGCCCTTGTTAATAACTCATCACCCCCCACCTTTGGGGTTCATGTTGTGGGTAAATGGTCATTACCCTTTTTAGAGATCAATAGTCTTGCCTGAAGGAGCGGAGAGGGGACCTTGAAGTGGGGAAACGCTGGGGGAGTTAGGTACTTCCGGCCGGCCGGGACTGAGGGGCACTTTTGCCTTTGAAATGTCCTTCCAGACATCTTGGGGTAGGACAATTGGACAGCGAGAATAAAGACAAAAAGAGACCACCAGACCCCAGAGACACGGCTTGGCCTTTGTTTTCCTGGTGTGAGAGCAGTGGATCCCCCAGATGAGAAGGCCCTGGGGGGGCACTGGTTTGCCATTTCTAACTGGTCAGCCATTACGCCCGCCCCCCCTTCCTTAGCCTGGGCTCCAGTGAAAACGGAGCCCTGGGTCGAACTCCGTTTAGTCTCAGAGGGGGAGATGGGTCAAGGTGGCATAGTTAAATTCAGTCACTCCCCCTCCCAAAGAAACAGAAACAGACATAAAAAAAAGCCCTTACTGTCCCCTGAGCACCAGGGAAACAAAGAGTGGACTTTCTTTCTTACCTTTCAGAGGTTAAAGGACTGACCAAAAGCATCCCTTTAGGGAAAATTCTAGAATTCCTTAGACCAAATAATGGGGGTCACGTCATGTACATGGACATTTTAGTTTAGGGTGCCTTTGAGGCTTTGACCAGGAAGAAGGGCCATGGCACCGATTTTACGGCTGACTCCCGGTGAGTTGTCAGCACGCACACGCACACACACACATGCACACACACACACAGGTGCTGTTCACTAAACAAGTCACCTTCCGTGGTCAGAGAGCGGTCCCGAAATTCTTAGTTCCCCACATGGCCTTCAGGAGGGCCCTGCCACCAGAGGTGGTCATCAGTCCATGAACAAACAAAACCCTGAGACAGACTTCTCACTGTGTGAACTTGTCACTTAAAGAAAACCTCTCCCATCGTGCCCCCCCCCCTGCCCCTGCCTCTCCCATCGTGCCCCCCACCCCCCCGCCCCTGGACGGGGGGCGCTTCTTCACAGTGCTAGTTAAGCAAAACTGACTTGGCCCTGTCCCCTCTAGATAAATATTTTGATTGAAACAGGACCTGGCTAGCATTTTTAAAAGGGCGCAGCGCCACTCTCTCTCTATCCTCCTTCGAGTCCGGCGGACGGCCCGTGCAGTAACTTCAGAGTTTTATGACTCTGCCGACTGCCCTATTTTTTTTTTTTTTTTTTAATTTTTAGAGAGGATTCCCCTCCTTAAGCGAGCCAGTCTGTAATGCAGACCAGGCATTGAAAGCAGAACTTCTCTTTTCTATTTTCCTTTTTAAAAAAGAGGAAGCGACTTCCAAGTTTGCCTGCTTTGTAGAGGCAGCCATAGGTAATCTCCAAGGATGTTATATTTAGCCTGCGAAAGTGACATACAGGGACTTCTTAGTGTGAGTCTGGAAACCGTGTTGGTATCGTGCCCCACGAGCCTCCTTTTTTCCTTTTTCCTCACTGGTAGGGCAACAGAAGTGGTTTCCTGCGTGGCTAGGAATTCCCGAGGAAATCGGTCCCCGAGAAGGGGTGGGGTCCTTCCCTCCTCCCGCAAACGTGCGCTGCTTTAGTGCTGGGCTGAGCTCTTCGACCTGCCTTAACTACCCGCAGACTGCCTGCTGGTGACCTGTGCAGAGTAACTTGGAATTCTAATCTGACTTTCAGAAACAGAGGTCAAATTCGGATTCTCCTAACCCATAGCTAACGCTCTTCCTTCTGTGGAATGCCACAGACAAACGTTGCTAGTAACCCTGGCTGAGCTAATCAGCTGACCGATGGCAGCCCAGACAGCTAGCTGTGCCGCCCTTCCGACTTCGGAGGGGGGCACCCACCGCATGTGAAGAGTGGGTTCTCAGAGGTAGTTTTTTTTGGTTTGGTTTGGTTTTCTGAGTCCAGACGTGGTTTTAATTGGTGAGAATTTGTGGGGAACAATTATGTATCAATAAAAACATTTTATATAGTTTCCCAGACTGCAGGAAGGGAGGTCCTCAGCTCGCACCAGATGTCACAGGCAAGTGTGGCCCCAGCCCGTGCTTTTGCATGCTCGGAGCCGCACTGAGGACTGGGAGTGAAGGGAGTCTTCCTCAGGGCGGCTATATTCTCCAAAGACTTGTCACTGCTTTGGCTCCCTGATGCACGTACATTTAGTGAAAGCACGAGAAAACAATTATCAGTCCCTCCTGTCCCCGACCAGGCGTCTCCAGAGGGCTCTGCTAACACTGCAGCCAAGGTGTGGAGTTCTCCCGTCCAAGGCCCACAGCCCCAGGAGGCAGTCCAAGTTAGCCAGAAAGGCGACCTCGGAATTGACGGGATGGTGGACAGTGGCCCTTGGCTAGGAATGCAGAGAGGCTGGGGTGGGGATTTTGTGACATTGCCGTGCCTTGCAGATTAGGTGAGCTTTCAATCTCTCTTTAAAAGGGGCGGCGAAGAGGACCCGCAGGCTGCCAGGAGCAACAGCGAAGGGTAGGCACATTCAAAAACAGAAAAACTTTTAAACAGACAGACAGACATGAAGATCATACTGGGAAACTGAGGGCAGAGTCCCGGGAAGAAAACAAAAGTCATTTTAGGGGCCATCATCCATCTTGGGACACGTTTGCAAAGGACGCATAAACAATTCCATAACATCTCACAGCACGTGCCGTGTAAAGCAGTTTTTTGTGCTTTTTTTCTTTTTTTTGCCATCCTGAAAGTATAATTAGATGCAGCTGGGGGGAAGTTATAGATTTCAGTGTTAGACGATCAGTTTAGGATTTTGAGAACTGCTGTTTTTCCTTATGGTTCCTGCCCCCCTGCAGTCCGCCCGTCCCCCACCCCCACCCCCAGCTCTCCATTTGAATCTGCTCCTTATTTTTAAAACTATCTACTAAATTCCCTCCACCCATTGGGTGCTCTGATTTTAAAATTTCAAACTTCTGAAAAAGTTTTCCTCTACTAAAACGCATGGTGCCCTACCACCCTTAAATTGGGGAGCAAAATGCTCGGCACCTTGGGTGGGGGCACGTCATTGTTCCAGATGAGCTCAAGAAGCTTCTGGTCTTTTAAAAGTTATCAAATTAACTTTAGGCCAAGGCACTGTAGTTAGCTAGTGGACAGGAAATGGGCGATGGCATCCACTTTGTTTTTTCCATTCATTATCGAGTTAATTGTTTTTCTTCACTCCTGCATCCCCACCACCCATCACACGCCAACACACACATGCATGCCAGGGAAGCTGCTCGAGCTGCGCCTGCGCATTCAGCATGCTGTCGTGGGGCAGCCGCTTCCTCATGAGACCATGCAGGACCATCCCCCCTGGGCCTGGGCATCTCCAAGGAATAGCTTCTGAGGCCAGGGAGGGGCGGGGCCAAGGAGACCTGGGTCGGCACAAAGTAACTGACATATTTGTTCATCTGTTTTTTTTAGAGTATATTAATCCTAGATGGTGGCTTCCCGTTTCTCTCCTTCCCGGCTATGCCCACCACCCTTTGCATGCTGGAACTGCCCCCGTCTTAGGAACTGCTAATAAGAATACTGTTCTGTTGTGGGGGGGAGGGGGGAGGGGCCCTATGACCTAACCTCTAAAGATAACTGAAAAACAAAAAACAAAAAAAAAAGCAAAAAACAAAAACCAAACAAAAAACAATGGAATAAAATACTTAATTGTCTAAAATGTAGTGTAACACCCAAAATAGGCATCTACCTAGCAAGTGACTGATGGCCTGTGTACTGTACCAAAAGTTGGCATCGAGACAGAGTGGCGAGTCCTTCCCCACAGCCCCCCTTGCACTAGATGCTGTGCTCACCACCCCTCACCCTACTAACGACCTGCCTGCTCTTCTCTCTGTGACTTGTGCAGTAAATCCAAGTATTAACACGTGTGATTAATAAAACTTCTCTGCATGTCTCAGCAGTCCCTGTCTGTCTTTCTGTCTTTTCTTCTTTTGTCTGTCTTTCCCCCCATAAAAGCACGAGGGTAGAGAATTGAATGATACACCCCCACCACTTTGGGGGGCGGGGCTCTTGGGATTTGAACCAAGTCTCTCTGCTGCTTTATACATAGAGGGGGGAGGGGAGCCCCAATGTCCTGAAAGTACTTGAGCCCCAACTTTTTGGGCCCATTAGAAGTCTAGCAGTTGGTACACATTTGGGCCCAACGCCTGAGGAACTTCGCCCTGAGTTTTACAGCCGGCGCTGGGCCCACTGGGCGGTAGTAGGGACGGCGCTAAGCCTGCCAGCCCCCGGTGTGATGCCTCCGTCTACGATACGCAGGGATCGCTCCAACGGCAGGGTTTCATGTTGGAGTTCCACACCCGAATTAGATTTCGGATTTCCTGTTTTAGCGGTTTTATACTTGATGTACTCCCACACCCACTCACATACGTAGATGAATACTGAACACGTTCTCAAAATATCCGCATTTAAGACGGGAGCGTTTCCAATTACCATACTACTACTTAGACCCAAAAATCAGGCTGAATGGAGGAACCTCGTTTCTGGGGATCCTCTTCTCCGGCTGCAGGGACGTTTGGGTGTCTAGGACCCAGACGCAGGTCCTTTTAATTATTGTGGGACCGCAAAGCCAGAGAAAAGTTCTTGGCTCTCGTCTCCCTGGAAATGGAGCCTGTTTTTAGTGAGTGGGAACGGATTTGTCCTGTGGGGTCTGTTGTGAGTTTGAATCCCTAGTTAAACATCGGGGACCGTCAGGCACGCGTGCTTTTAAAACGCTGACATGCGCACAACTGATGTTAGGCTGCAGCCCCAAGTCTGCACGTCTGTCCTGATCACTGGGCGGTGCTGCAAGTTTGCACGGATCCAGAGGGGTCTGGGTCCAGCGGCAGAGCAGCTAGGCGGGTCCCTCCTTCCTGGTTGCCCCCCCACCCCTTGCTGCTCCATCTGCTCCTCCAGTCCCCAGGGTGCAGCGGTCTCACTTAACATGGCCACAAGGGGATGCCTGGTCCCATCTGTCCTGCCCCCAGCTGCTGAGAGCAGCCGCCCCCCCTCCCGGTGAAGGAGCAGGGTCTCCAAGGAAGGGCTGAGCCTGGAAAGGTTACCTGGAGCTCCTTGAGGAGTCGAGGGCCCACCCTTCACATACGAACCCCTTGATCTCAGAGAATGAAACCCCAGGGAGGGCTCTGGAGATTGGAAACAAGAAAGACCAGGCTCTTGGGGGTCAGGGCTGTGGGCAGGAGGGCCCCTCCCATCCCCACTAACGCCCAGGCTGTGGCTGCTCTTAACACTCCCACTCATGTTTCCTCTATCAATTCTCTGTCCTCTTTGGAGGGGTCCCTGCTTCCAGCCCCTGACTCCAGGGGAATGCTTCCAAACTGGGGGATCCCCAGAGAGCCTTTGAAAAATGAGAAAGATAAGAGAAAGATAAAGCTCTGTCCCTCTTCTTGTGACCCCCACGTTCCCTCTGGGCCTCAGTTTCCTCCTTCATCCCATCCCAGGGCCTGGTATACAATAGGTGCCCTTTCATTACATAAGCCAGCCCCAAGATGGGAGGGGCAGTGGGCGTGGCCAAGATTTGTGCCCCAAGCCCCCAGGGGTCCCTTCTCATCCCTAAAATCCCAAACTGAGGCATCTTCTCCAGCCCAGCCTCAGAACTGTCCTCAAGTGAAGGGCAGATTTGGAAAGACCCAGCATTTCAATTGACGTGATGGGGTACAGACATCCTGGGGTGGAGGTATGGGGGAGGCCCAGAAGCCCAAGGGTGTGGCCTTTACCAGTGCCTGTGACCCTTCCACGCAGGCCATTTCTAGGTCCTACTCAAAGAGCGCCACCCTCAGTACAAAAGTCTCGGATCATAAAGGCTTGGGGGCAGAGTCTCGCTCCTGTACCCCTAGAAGGGTCCCTGTGCACTAACATGGGCAGTTAGAGGCGTCAGTCATTGCTGCTGGCTGCAGTGACACACAGTGGCTATTCAAATAAGTAAACATAAATGTCCCCGGGACAGCCTGCCATCTAACTAACTGCACCATGGGTCAGCCCACCAACCCACTGGCCCAGCGAGCCCCAAGTGGGACCCTCTCTTCCCCTCCCCTGCCCACAGTGACTTCCCCCTCCCCTCACCACCCCCCCTCCCAACAGAGGCTGATGGTGTCTAGGGAGTGGTGTGCAGTGGGGGCTGGAAGCCCGCGGGACCACCACGGAGGCAGTGGCAAGGGCAGGGCCCAACTTCTGGTACAGTATCGCAGCCTCGGTCTAGATGCCAGTTCGCCGATCGGCCGCAAGGCGGTGCGTCCTCGGACGGGGCCGGGCGGTGGTCGTTGAAACCACCCAGATTCCGGGGCCTGCGGTCTCCACCCATCTGAGCCCACCGCTCCTCCGGGAACGGAGCACTATGCTTAATTAGAATAGCGTGACTAAAGCAGCCCTGTGGGTCCACGGGATGCAATATGATTTTTTTCCTCTTCACTCCCACTGTAGTGAGAAGGCCACCAAGGTGCAGGACATCAAAAACAACCTGAAGGAGGCCATTGAAGTACGTGCGTGGGTTTGTTCTGTTCTGCCCACCGCCCTGCCCCCTGCCCCTTCAGGCAGAGCCGCCCCTGACCCCCTGCAAAATCTCTTTCAGACCATTGTGGCCGCCATGAGCAGCCTGGTGCCCCCTGTGGAGCTGGCCAACCCTGAGAACCAGTTCCGCGTGGACTACATTCTGAGCGTGATGAACGTGCCCGACTTTGATTTCCCTCCCGTAAGCTGAGCCCCAGCGTGGAGGTTGAGCGCACCCCCCACCCCCACCCCGCAGGGCAGCTGGCACCTGTGTGAGCGCCACACCTGTGTCCGGCAAAACACACCTCAGGGATGGTGACCCCTAGGAAATCAAGCTCATTCCATAAGCATCCTTCCTGTTCACAAACAGACAAACAAAACCCCAGCTAATCGGCATGGCTCAGCTCGAGATGGACGAGCAAAATCCTGCCACCCGAGAGAAAAAGTCACGAGTTGTGACACCCGTAACTGCCCCCTCATATGCATCTTGTGACAAACGACAGTATGTTAAATGCCGCACATGAACCCTGATGTCGTTAATTGAGTGTACCCTAAAACCCCTGGGCACCAAGTGCCAGCTCTGAATGTTCTCCGCGGATGGCATCCCCGGTTAGAAGAGTGGGCCCTAGAGCCCTGCCGGCTGCTTGCCGCGTGAGTGCAGGCCGCGCCCCGGCCCTCCGCGCTCACCGGGGCCCACCTGCAGGGCCCCCCCTGATGCCCTTTCTCGCCCCACCTGCAGGAGTTCTACGAGCACGCCAAGGCTCTGTGGGAGGATGAGGGAGTGCGCGCCTGCTACGAACGCTCCAACGAGTACCAGCTGATTGACTGCGCCCAGTAGTAAGTGGCTGCCCGGTCTGCATGGGACTCTGCACCCGGGGCCCCGACTCCCGTCCGGAGCAGCAACCAGTGCTCCCCACCGGCGGCTAGGCCGTTCCTCCGAGTCACATTGCTCAAAGCCCCGCGTTGCACTTTCCAGTGCCGGGACGTTATTTTATGTAAACAATTAATGCCTGGTAGCCAAAATGGCAATTACTAAAGAAGACGACAGTCACGATTAATTAGGGAGGTGGGGCAGTGCTCACTCTTTGGGTAATGTAGGAACATTTCATGGCTGTCATGGAAAGCCATGGAAAACCTGACAAAGCGATGCCCCCTCCCCCGCCCGGGCAGCAGGTACCGCGTGGCTGCGGTGGAGGGCTTAGCTGGCACGCCGACGTGAGTGTTTGCACAAACAGGCCCATCTCAGCCCATCCCTGCGACCCCCACCCCCACCCCTTCTTCAACAAAGTCCTGATTTTTCTCAAAAGTTTCAGCTAAGAGCTGGAAGTGCTAATTATAGTAACGCAAAACAGATGGAAATCCTGGAATTGTCCGCATCTGTGCTGGATCCAAGAGAGGACAGGTAGAGAGAGGGGCGGGCCGGCGGCGCCCGGAGGGCGGGGCCTGCGCCCGGCCCTGGGGCCCTTTTGCTTTCTTTTCTTTTTTTTATTTTTAATGCGACACTGCATTGCCCCTGCCACTTTGTCTGAAAGTGACGGCAACCCCGTCGTGTATGGCACGTTCAAAGAAACTCGGAGAAAGAGAACCCAGCTGACAACTTGTAACATGGCACCCCTGGCCGGAGGACCCCGGGCCCAGCCCAGCCAGCTGCTGGCTTCCGTGCCTTCACGTTGAAGTTGAGATACTGGTGCCTTGCCCATTTCTTAAGCTGCCTATTTTTATTTGTTGAACTGGGCTTTGGCTGGCCCGGCTCCAGCTGTCTCTCTCACAAGATTTGGTACTGATGAGCTATTTATAGAGCTGTGGTTCTGTTGCCATGGCAACGCGCTGGCGGCCAGGGCGGCTGGGGAGCTATTTCGGGCCCGGTGCGGTAACGTAAGACTGATTGGGCAAGGCGGAGGACCCTCCCAGCCAGACCGGCTCTGCGCTGGTGAAGAGGAAGGGGAAAAACTTACAGAACTTCTTTCAGCAGACTTTCCCCTTCGGGATTTTCTTTTCTGATTAGCCCATTTTTAAGCAATTCCAACCGCCCGCCACCCTCCACCCTCCACCCCCCACCCCCTACCCCCCACCCCCCCAAAAAGCTGGGTTTAACATTAGTTTTCTGTATCAGTTAAATTAGTCTAGTCTTTCAAAAGTTAGTTTTCCTAATAGTGTTTTCAGTCAGGCCACACAAAATCAACAGGTTCAGCCGTGGAGAGGGAGGCGGGCCGCTTCTCCACCCACGGCTCTCGGGTCACACAGGCAAGTCCCCGAGCACAGGACACGCGGCCTGCGTGGCCCTGAGGTTTCCTCACGCTCCAGATGTCACATCTGGACCCTCAGCCCCTGGACCAGACAGGCCGGAAGGGAGCGTTGTGTGCGTTTCCTGTGCAGCGTGGTCGGGCGGGCAGGGCCCCTGTGTGTCCGCTTTTGTTCTCTGTGACAGTGACATTCACAAAAGATAGAAGGGCTGCCCCCCTGAGGAACACAGACACCTCGTTGTCATCGGTCCCTTGGCGGGGAGTCCAAGCTGAAAGACCCAAACGTATACGGCCCCGCACAGGCCGAACCCGAGCCTCGCCACCACAGGCTGGCGGTGCGCCCTGGCCAGACTCGGGCGGAAAGGGCGGGCACGGGGGCGGCGCTGAGCGCTCTGTGTGTCTTTTTTGTCCCCCAGCTTCCTGGACAAGATTGATGTCATCAAGCAGGCTGACTACGTCCCCAGCGACCAGGTACGCAGTCAGGGTTTAGAGTCCCTTTGGCAAGCTCGGCAGGACTTCGGCCCTAGATCGGCGGATTTTAACACTCCGGTGGGTTTTGGTAAGGCCTGTTGACCTTGATTTTTGTCCTAGGACCTGCTTCGCTGCCGTGTCCTGACTTCTGGAATCTTTGAGACCAAGTTCCAGGTGGACAAAGTCAACTTCCAGTAAGTGAATGGTTCTGTTCCCTCTGGCACTCCGAGTGGGCCCCCAGGGTCAGCCCTTTGGAGTGACCGTGTGTCCTCTCCCGCAGCATGTTCGACGTGGGCGGCCAGCGCGACGAACGCCGCAAGTGGATCCAATGCTTCAATGGTACGGGAGCCGCGGGCCTCTCCCCTGTTTGACATTCTGCTTTCTTAGTCGTGAGGGGTCGTTTTGGCCTCCCACACATATCCCTGTACTTTCTTGTGCCATAGATGTGACTGCCATCATCTTCGTGGTGGCCAGCAGCAGCTACAACATGGTCATTCGGGAGGACAATCAGACCAACCGCCTGCAGGAGGCTCTGAACCTCTTCAAGAGCATCTGGAACAACAGGTGGGTGTGGCGGCCCTCGGGGTCCATCCCGGCCACTTGTCCTGGGGGGCCTGGGACTGGGGTGGAGCCCTGCCCCCGCCACGCCCCATATTTGCCCTGTTACACAACAGAATCTTGGGCGAGTGCTTGGGCCCATATCTCCAGGCCCCTGCACCAGGATGCGCTCTTGCTGGGCTTTAACTCTGCTCCGCTCTCTGTCAGATGGCTGCGCACCATCTCTGTGATTCTGTTCCTCAACAAGCAAGACCTGCTCGCTGAGAAAGTCCTTGCTGGAAAATCGAAAATTGAGGACTACTTTCCAGAATTTGCTCGCTACACTACTCCTGAGGATGGTACGTCTGACCTTCTGCAGTGAGCCGGCACGCGTGTCAGCTCCATTGCTATTTCCACCCCTTTGCATGTGGAGAGACCCGAGAGGTTAAGGGGTGGCGGTGACACAAGCATGCTGGTTAATTACCTTAAGTAACAAAATATTTTATCTTTTTCATAGCTACTCCCGAGCCCGGAGAGGACCCACGTGTGACCCGGGCCAAGTACTTCATCCGCGATGAGTTTCTGGTGAGTAGAGACTGTCTTTAGTTGTCTCTTGGGTTGCCCATGTTCTCAGGGATGGAAATCGATGCACTCCCACATTGGGGGATTAAACCATCCAGTACTTCAGTTTTTTTTCATGGGTAGCCCATGCGAACTTCAGCCGTTGGGCCCCTTTGCTGGCATCTGTTGCTAGGTAACACCGGTAGCGGGGGCGGGTCCTTGGTAGGGGGTTTCCGGAGGGGAGGCGCTGACCCACTTTCTGTGCCTGCCCCGCAGAGAATCAGCACCGCTAGCGGGGACGGGCGCCACTACTGCTACCCCCACTTCACCTGCGCCGTGGACACCGAGAACATCCGCCGCGTGTTCAACGACTGCCGTGACATCATCCAGCGCATGCACCTGCGTCAGTATGAGCTGCTGTAAGAAGGGAACCCCAGATTTAATTGAGGCCTTAAGCGCAGTTAATTAAAAATGCAATGTAATTGTACACGCAGTTAATCACCCACCATAGGGCATGATTGACAAAAGCAGCCTTTCCTCTCCCCCTTGAGTGATTTTGCGAAACCCCCCCTCTCCCTTTCCGCTTGCTTAAATATTCTAAATTTAGAAAGCTTAAGGCGGCCTTCAAATAAAAAAAAAGGCCACAATGGTTCCCTCTCTAAGTAATTAAAATAACAGCAGCAAATAAATGAATTAAATGAAATAAATATTGTCTTGTGCAGCATTAAAAATCAATAAAAAATTAAATGTGAGCAGCTGGCGACTCTGTTCTGTTATTTGCGGTCAGTTTCGGGCACAGGCTGTTGGTCCTGGTGTCTATGGCCTCAAAAGTTGGGAGGCTCCACGTTGAGGCGACAAGGCCCTGGCTTGTTATATATAAGTGGGTGTAAAAATCTTGCCCCTTTTTTGACCTAATCTTTGGGTTTCTGAAGACAATTTGCAGACTACACAAAAAACACCCACCCCTCCTCCCCCCCAAACAATGCCCTGGGGAAACCACTGGGCCCGTGGAGAATCCTGCACTTGGTCCTTGGTGCCCTGTCTGAAGATTCTCTCAGCTTACGCCCCGGAGTGTCCATGTTCCCAGAATCTCCCTGAAATAGGCAGTAGTAAGAGCTATCAAGTAAATAGAAATGGGATTAAAACAACTGGCTAGCCGTTTGGGGAAAATTTTAAGCTGGAGCCCTACCTCATTCCATACACAAATCAATCACATGTTTAAATACAAAAAGTTACTTTAAAAATGGCTATTTTTACCATTAAAATCTTGATGTACATGGTATAAATCTTTAAGCGTGATGTACGATCCAAAAGCCATGGAGGAGAGAATGGGGGTGGAGGAGGACCATATAAAAATTAAAACCACATAAAATATGAATGGGGGCGGGGACTAGATAAAAATCTGTCCCAGAGGGCTAATTTCCCTCATAAGCAAGAAGAGTAAGCAAACCCATCACAAAAATGGGCAAAACACATGAACAAGCAGTTAAAAAAAATACAAATACATTGGGGGAAATGTGGAAACCTGCGCCATAAATGAAATACAAGTAAAACTTGCGTCTTGTTGGGAGGGGGATGGTCATCGGCACCCACGGGCCCCACAAAGCCACGGCACTTGAACTTGAGGTCCTCTTGGGCTCTCTAGCCAGCCCTTCATCCCCAGGGTCACCCCTTACACATGCGCCCACCTGTGGTGTGGCTTCCCCAAATGGGTGGGGGGAGATACCAGCTTGCCTCTGGCGTCAACCATTGCACCTTCTGAAACGGGCCCAATGGGACATTAACCAAATTGATTCTGTAATTCAGGCCAAAACTCCACTTCCTGTTTTCCAAATCACATTAATCCTAGCCAAATGACTTGTCAGCAAAATGAGCTCCAAGGAGGGCAGAAAAAGTCCCAAATACACCATCTCCATAAACCTTCCTACATAATATTCAGTCCACATAAAAACTGTGTGCTTGCTCTGTAGACTAGGCTACAAAACCCCTCAAAAGCACCCCCCAGCTCTGGCCAGGTAGCTCAGTTAGTTACAGCACCATCAGGATACTCCCAAGGTTGCAGGTTCGATCCTGGTCAGGGCACATACAAGAATCCACTGATGAATATGCATTAACTAGAACAACAAATCAATGTTTCCCTCTCTCAAAAAATTTTAAAAAAAATTGTTTTTAACTAGCCTCAATTAACATACAATCTACCTAATTGCTTACTATGCAAATATAACCAGAAGACCAGCCCACAAATTCCCATAATCCCACAAAGCACTCCAAAAAAACAACCAATCAGAACCGGAGACCAGCTATGAAGTATAACCACCAGACCAGCCGACCACACGAACACCCACCCAAGGAAAGGCTGTGCCAGCAGAACATAGGTTCAAGGCTAGTCCCATAGCCCCTCTTTCAAGATGACCCCCTGTATGTCACGTCTACGTAGAACTTCTAGAACCTTCTCTGAGTAGTCCACATAAGATGACCACAGCACTAGCCACAGATCCACGACAATAAAAAAATTTCAAGGCCACAGAGCAGTTATACCAAGAGAATGACACCACTTGCTGGTCCAAACTGGCAGCGACTTTGAGAATTTCTAGAAATGAGGAATAAAAGTCACCTACCATGTGCCAACTGCCCAATGAGACAGGCTCGGCTGTTACTACCGTGTGGTCAAAGAGTGAATGGAAGCCTAGGGAGGCCAAAGTAATTTGCCCTGAGAGACGAGGCCAGTAAGCTGGGAAAACGGCCTTCCAACTGGGGCAGACGAAGCCGCTGCTTGACTGCCACACTACACGCTGCTGGTGTGGCAGACGGAGAAGAGATGGTGCCCTGGTGTTTCTTCCAGAATGCCTGTCGTCCATGACCTGTGACCCTGAAGGGAAAGCCTGCGGGGCTCTCTGGGGTCCCACATGTGGTGATGATGATGGTGTGGTGGGGAGCGGGCAGGGCTCCTGCCCACCCGCCATTCCCAAGGGCGGCTGTGGGGCCATCTCCAGTCACTCCTTTGTGTCTGAGTGTCCCTTCCCTTCCTCCTGATCCATCCCTCCTCTCTGAGCCATTTTCATTTCCATTTGCCCTTTGACCTGGTACCACACCAAACTCTCATAGGGCTACTCTAAAATCTAAGTTCTAGGGTCTTCAGCAAGCCAAAAAATTATGGAGAATTACATCTAAATCTTTGATTATAAGAAGACATTAGTTTTAATATTTTTAGTTGAATTTTATCTCTATTCAAATGCAAAACAACATATTTTTCTAAAGGTATTAATTTGTGCCACACTTTATAAAGTGTATAGGCCAGTTATTATAAATAAGTATTCACTGACCTTTAAAAGAAATAATAATAATAATAATAATAATAATAATAATAATAATAATAAACCACTAAACCCCCTGATGAGGCCTAATATGAGGAAGGCCTAGATTGGGCAGAATTTTTACCCACCTTCCCTTTTATTTAAATGTGAGCAAAACTGTATCAGAAGAAACGCCCCTTCTGTGTCAGACAGCATCCTTTTACCATGACGCGTGTGTTTTCGGCCACTTTTGGGCTCTCATTACCCAATGACTGTAGCGAGAACGCAGGATCTACAGCCGCTAGGACTTCTGCTTCCACGTGGTTCATACTCCATCAGGGGAGACGTGCACTTACCAAATAAATCATCAAAAGAAATACAGATGGTGACAAGGTCCCTGAGCTCATAAACAAGTTGGGGACAATAGGGAATGGGAGAGATCAGGGGAGGGATTCCACTTTAGCTAGAACAGCCAGGAGGGCCTCTTGGAGGAGGGGCCTTTTCTTATGGAAGTGTAAAGATGAGGAGCTAGGCGTCCAAGTAGCCAGCACAGTTTTCGATTATTATCGGTTATTAAGACATTAGAATGAGCATCGATGGAGCACTTTACCAGGTGCCAGGAACTGTTGGACGCAGGCCCTTGACGAGAGCTGTCTCATGCAATCAATTTGAAACCCTACAAAAATGTGCCCTTATTATGTGTACCAGGTGTAGCCAATCTGTACCCCATTGTACAACAGAAAAAGGTAAATTACATCTAAAACATTGTGAATAGTTCAGGCAAATTAGTCATTTAACAATGATTACACTAAAAGGCCATTGCAATAAGCACTTAATTTAAGTAACTGCTCCCCATCTTGCTCCCTGTTTTGGAGCTGAGTGATTTGGCATTTCTACCATGACCCTGTGCTTACACATTCATACACTATGAACAACTAAAGTTTTCTGGCTTTGCCTGTCTTATTTTCTATCTCAGGAACATGTTTAGCTGCCAATAACCAAATGTGGACGTGGAGTGGCCCAGAAAAACAGGCTTATATCTCATTTACAGAGAATTCTGGAGGCAGGTGCTTCTCGGGGTGATTTCAGCAGCCCGTCAAAGGCAGGACCAATGCGGCCACATTCTCCTGGCTTCCCTCTCACAGCTGAAAGACGGTATCATGTTCTTAGCCCGAGGCTAATGCTCTTCCTTCTCTCCACCACCATGAAATAGATGAAGATACCCAGATAGCAAGATTCAGAGGTAAATGGTTAGATACATAGACAGCTAGACAGACAGAAAAACGTCTACTCAATAGCACTAATACACAGGTGGGGATTTATAATTTGGATCTTGATGAAACATCAAGAAAAATATGTGCAGTGCCTGTAGTTTGTAAGGATTAGGGGAGATAATAGGGTAAAAAAAACCTTTTCAAATAATAAGAGACTAATTTGTATAATTCTATGTAAATCAGTTTGAAAGCCTAGAAAAAATAGATAATTGTCTAGAAAAATATCGTTGATCAAAATTGACTCCAGTGGAGACAAAAACAATCTAAGCAGACCACTTACCACAGGAAAAAAAAATACAGAGCGTAGTTGGAGAGCATTATGATGAAATAGCTGTTTTGGGGCGGGAAGCCAGAAGGAGCCATGAGCAAGACTCCTGCAGTGCTAGTGTCTGCTTACTCAGCATTTAGAATATGAAATAAAGATTCCATCTGAGAACATTCATTGAACGATCAATGCGTTGTGCAGTTTTCAGCATGTATATTACATTTTAATTTTTAAAAGAATGAAATAAGGAACCAAGGCACCAGGCCCACATAGTTTTACAGGGGATTCTACTAAATCTTTAAAGATCAAATAATTTCATTACTACTTAAATTATTCCAGAATAAAGCCAAAGGAAAATTTTAAAATTATTTTTGTGAAACAAGTATAACTTTGATTCTAAAACATGCCAAAGATTGCATCTAAATGTAAAATTACAGACCAACTTCACTTATAAATATCACTATGAAAATTTTTAAATATAAGCAAGCAGAATACATTAGATTTAAAAATATATCATACCTAGATAGGATTAGATTTATTCTATGAATTCAAGGTTGGTTCAATATTAGCAAAACAGTAATATTTGCCAAAATGTAATACCCACTTATATTTTTAGAAATCCAATAATATAGTAATTAATGAAACTTTAATATAATGACTATGTAACACATATGTATACTATATATAACATACATTTACATATGATTTGTATAGTACAATGTGTGTGTGTGTGTGTGTGTGTGTGTGTGT